>BQNB010188725.1:0-11927 GCA_026074375.1 Tanacetum coccineum | reverse complement strand
CTATGAATCATGGAAACTCGGTCTTTACTTATGATATGTTGTAATAGGCTAGGAAAGGGTAATTGGGCTCGTTTATCTAATCTAATTGGTCACGTGTATTGGGCTTAAGCCCAACTAAAAACCAAGCCCAACCCGTGTTAGAATAGCTAGGCGTCTAACTTAAGGAGTCTAGGTATAAATACCCCTCTCCAAGTGTGGAGAGGGTGTTGGTTCTCATTGTAAGTTTACAGACTTTGTTTACTTTCTCTCTCTTGTTTCCCTCTCTAAAACTTCTCTCTAACTTCTTCCTATTTTCTTCTCTTGTTTCTTATCTTTGATTCTTGTTTACCATGGTGAAGTGAAATAATTTCTTCATTCCTAACAATTCGAGATTTAATTCAGCTTATCATGAACACTACCTTTAGTAATGGCTTGATCTTGTTGCATTGGGAATTGGATAGATGTTTAAACCTTGGATGTGATTGCGCCATTTGGTAAGTCACGCTATCATTACCATTATGGATAGTGATAATCCCGTCAAACCTTCTTGCTTCCACACATGAAGCTTTGTAGAATGGTTCTCTAATAATGATATCTCCCATGTCTTGATCTTGGTAGCCATCCATATTTTTCACTACTGCAAAATGAGTTACAACAGAAACAATTTCAAAAAATATAAGTACATTGATAAAAGCTCCAACTACATTTTTCCTTTGTATTTAACTTTGTCCTTCATTATAGAATTATTGAACTCCATAGACATCATATTAACGGACAAAATTGGGAAAAGATTAGCATTTACATGTTCGAAACCTATCATGCACGAAAATCTTAAGTTGTAGGCATAATCAATATGGATCTTCCGATCAAAGTCACAAAAACTAGGGTACTCGTCAAAACTTTCATTATTCCTAATCTGGATTATGTCAATCATGGGTTCATCAATTGTCGCACCTTCCTCAAAGGTGGGCATCAAATCATCAACTTGATCTCTCCTAAGTTCTAATGGTATATTAAGATTATTTAATTCGATGTAATCTCTATATGAAGGGTCTAATGATCTATTTAACACCAAAGTCTCTCCCATTAGCCTATCTTCTAAATCAAGTTCCATACGTTCTCTTAAACCTAACATGTAGATCCTCTTAATCAAACTACTAGCAGGTTTCATACTTTCAAAAATAATTTTCTCATCCCCTACCCTTAAAGTAATCTTTCTTTTGAACACATCAATCTTAGCATGGGCAGTAGACAAAAATGGTCTTCCGAGGATCAAGGTCACTTTGACATCCTCGGGAAAATCTAGTATTATAAAGTCTACGGGTAAAACAAACTTACCAATCCCTACTAGTACATTTTCAGCTATTCCCTTTGGATATTTCATAGTCCTATCTGCTAATTCAACTGTTAACTTAGTGTGAGCTAATTCGCCTAAACCTAAGTTAAGGTAGGTTGAGAAAGGTATGACATTTACGCTAGTTCCTATGTTAGCAAGGGCATCATCAAAGCAAATATTATTAATATAGCAAGGTAAAGTGAAACTTCTTGGGTCTTTCTCCTTTTGAGGTATGAAATTGTCGATATGTGAAGCTCCATATGAGTTAGCTTCTAAGAATTACAGTCCATACGATCCCATCTTCTCATCATAGTAATAATCATTCAAACGACTTGGAAATGGAATAGTTGTTCGTCTTGACTCGAACATCAGCTTACTGTTCTATTGGGCTGATACGGCATATTCGGATGATTTGATACGGCGTATCGGTGTCATATCAGTAGAGCTAGGTAGACTTCTAAATTCTCTTTCCTTTAGTACCTTGCTCATTTGCCCGATTTGAATCTCTAAAGTTTTAATCGAAGCTCCTTGGTTCCTGATGGCAGCGTCAGTGGAAGCCCGAAGTTCCTTGATCAAGTTGGAGTTTTCTTCATGTCTCTTTGATGATTCACTCATAAATTTGCGTAGTGATTCTTCCATTGATTGTCTTCGTTCTTGATACGAAGGATTTGCATTGTTTCTTTGGTATAATCCCAAAGTTGCTGCTCTATATTGCCCTCTGTGTTGGAAGGGTGCACCAAACAGAGTATAATAGGCTTCTTCAAGGGTTTTACCTTCTTCTTTGAGTGGATTATCTTTGGTGTAGTGGAGTCCTTTATATTGTTCACATCCCACTTAGGTAGTATAAACTTTTTCATTCACCTTCTTGATTTCTCTTCCAAGATTGTTGAGTTGTGCTTCAATTGCAGCCAATCCATCAGAGGTTTCAGCACTTCTTATCCTAGATGTTCCATTATTCCATTTTTGGGAATATTCAGCCATTTGTTGGATGGCTACTTTCACATCGGCAGTTGTGTTAGTTGGTATGGCACCTTTCGAATTAAGAATTTGTCGAGTTGGAACATCCAATCCATTATAAAACAAGATCACCTCCTGCATCTTGGTTAAATAGTGTTGAGGACACTTCATCAAGAGTTCTTTAAATCTCTCCCATTCTTGGTAAAGGGTTTCGTCGGGTTCTTGCTGAAAGTTGTTGATCTCCTCCATTTTCTTTGCAGTCTTAGCAGGTGGGCAATATTTACTTAGAAACTTTGCCTTTAGATCTTCCCAAGTTTTAATCAAACAAACAGTTTGTTTCGTAGCTAACGACTCGTGGATCCAGTTAGGGACATAGATAAGACTCATAGCATTATTTGATCTTGAGTAATATTATGAATATGGAATAAGTCAACAATCTATAGAACTTTCTCAATGTGTTCTTTCGCATCTTCATAATCTGAACCGCTGAAGGTGTTGTCTTGTAGCTCCTTATGAAATTGGCCTTTTAGTTCAAAGTGATCTTTGTCATCGATTTTAGGCCTAGCAATTCCTGATCCATAGTCAGCTCGGGTTTTGCTCATATATTGTTCCATGGTTTCTTCCATTGTTTCCGCGCCTTCTTCCTCGGAATTTTCTTCTAAATTAGAAAATAGATCTAAATTCTATTGATTCGTCAAGACTTATTGTCTTAAAAAGTTTCATGGATGATATAAATTCTCATTCCGGATCCTTGAAGGGTTTCAATAGTTCCTTAGTTAAACTCCTTTTCATGCACTACCTGAAACAGAGGATAAACAATCAGTAGAATAGGCTCGGAAGAAAGAAAACACATATATATAGAAATTGAATGTGAAAAACCAATTCTTTACTGTATCAGATGATCAATACGTCGTATTCAATTGATCTGAATACGCCATATCAATATATTGAATGGATACGCTATATTGGATATGAAATTTAGATACGCCGTATTAATTGGAAGTAGATACGCCGTATCAGGTTATCAACCAAAATAGTGTATGGAAAACAATTAAACACAAAAACAATTAAACTAACAATTATACAAGCATATACACAAATATACGTAATTTTACAAATTTTTACACTAATTTAAATTACACTAATCCTAGGGGTTAGATCTAATCTAATGCTAATAACCAAAATATCAAATAAAATTTCAAGATTAAAATTTCACTCCCCGGCAACGGCGCCAAAAACATAATAGTGTCGTCGTGTAGGTGTATTTTAAGATAGTTCAAGTTTTAAATTTATATTTTGCTGACTTTACCTAAAACAACACGTTAACGGGTAGTGTACCCAGTCAGATGGAGTTTCGTGGTAAGTAGGGTGTCGATCACTAAGAGCGAGAACTAATCTTTTGTTTTATCAATATTTTGGTTAACTAAACTAAGGTAATTTAGACTATGCTAATTATATTCTATGTTAAACCTATGTTAATCCTAATTCTAACTGATAAAGGGGGTTTTCAGCCTGAGAGACTGGCACAGGTTTGTGGTGACTTAGATCTACTTAAGACACAATAACACACGCAAGCAAACAAATAAAAGATAGAAAGGCGGTGTAGCCAAATATAAGAAAACTATATTAACCATGATTAATCCAATTAGAATGTTGGTTTGTTTATTTAGTGCAATGGATACTTATCTCGAGGCGGCATATCATTCTTAAGACTTAGGCGTTACTTCTTCCTAAGACCTAGACACATAGAATTCTATCACAATTAAATGTATCCGCATAAATCATTTTATTTGCTGATTATAAATATCTTTGGGATTAAAGCAATGGTGATCTTGTTAAACCCTAGCTCATAGAGACTTTACACCCACTTACTGCTTAATGGAAATTTATATACTAGTAGTCCACTAGCCAAGTCTTTACCAATTGATTAAGAACGTACTCGTTGATCCCAAGGGTCACCTGCCGGTCCAACTAAGTTCACTATTCTAAAGGCGAAGATAGGTCATTATTTGTGATCCTATTGGTCTAGATATATAAATCACTATATGGAGAGCCATCCTGGCATCTAGCTAACTTGGTCCGTATCACTAGATCCAGTTGAATGAACGGTCGCATACAAAAGCACGTAAACAAGTATAAATTGATAACCATAAACAAGCAATCAATGATAAATTAAGCAATCGATATAAATAATCCAAACATTCAAATATTCATAATAATGGCTAAGACCTAAGGGTATTAGCCCTCAAACGTCATAATCAATACAAGAGTAATAATTCAACCAAGGTAAACTAACTGAGTTAAACGAATGATACTAAAAATTAAACGATTACTAGATTATAGGAGATTACAAAGTGTTTCCTATGGAATGAGTAGCTTTGCTTGACCTCTTTTGCTCTTCTTGTCTTTTGAAAATTAACTTTTGTGGTTAAGGTATCGAAAATATGATCAAGCACACTGAAAACTTATTTTTAGGTTTTCTATTTATAGGGCTTGGAATTTGGTCGATACAGCGTATAGATAGACTTGGATACGACGTATCAGGGGTTTCTTGGAGTAGGGACCATGTTCGATATCTTCCAGAATGATTTATTACTTTATATTGAATACGACGTATAGAGTCCTTCTAGATACGACATATTGATCTTTATTCCTTCGTAGTATTTTGTGAAGTGCAGGCACATATACGTCGTATCTTCCTTGATGGATACGGTGTATAGGATGTTAGAGTCAGCAGCTTCAAATGTCTTCGTTTAAGCTCCAAAATGCGTGCCTTTTTACTAATCTTTACCAAGTACTCCATAATTACTGTAATTCTCAAATACAAACGATTAAGTAACAATTCTTGCAATAATCATACAAAATGGGTTATTTACATGGGACAAATGATGCTATAGAAGTGACGTTATTTGATGACATCACAATGGAAATCCATAATTTCAGTGAGACTATAAACCCGCATATGTTTGTATGCACTTACCATTCCTTTATCAAGATTAGCTTCTGGTTCAAAGTTGCAGATAAACTAATTACCAAACATTGTTTCTGCATACAAGTTACTAGTAACTTCGAATCAATTATAGGGCCAAACTCTAACATTATATATAGACAAAAAAAGTTGTAAATAAGATTGCATAAAAACAAAAATACCCTTTAACTAACAAAAAAGAGACAGCCACACGAATGGGCATAAAGGATGTATTTTTTCTTCCAAAATACTGTAACCAATTTCATATTTATCTACTTACATTGGAAAACGTTAGATCCGCATCTATCTAGCCTAAAGTACAAACAAACACTCGCATGTAATTCTTTTTTAGCAACAGTAGTTGCAAAATATTCTTAAAAGTTCTAGATCTAAGGGAAATTATATGTTCGCGCTAAATAAAGAAACACGAACTATCCATAATTTTAACCAAACATCACTTAACAAAAAGTTTAACCAACCCATTGTAAATAATAATAAAATCAACAAAAAAATCTGTTATGTTATCAACAAAAGACACTGACAAAACAAGTATAAAAAACTAAATAAACAAAACAAGTAAAAGATACCTGTTAGAGCTTTCAAACAAGACAATCCAAAGAAACTGTTGATATAGGATTAAGAAAGATGAGGGGTTTTGGTGTGGATTAACAAAGGGAGGAACTATGACATCAAAGAGAGTTTCTTGGGTATTGTGTGCAAACAGTATCGTATTTTTCTCGACTTTTACTTTCTATGTGTAAGGCTTAGTGATGATAGTACTTGTTTTTCGGTTTGTGTGTAGCAAAGAAAAACGTGTATAATTACACATCTATCTATGTAATATTATATTCAACCTAAACAAATATTTTGCAAAGACGGTTTTTAACCCGTGCTTCGCTGCGGATCAAGGTTTTACGTTAATTTATGTTAAACGCGGTTGTTTGTTTATGACAAATGTTTTAACAGTGGGTAAAACAAAGCGACTATTTACGTAAATTTTCATGGATCGCTTCAGCAGTGAAAGGATCACATGCAGGGACGGACCCAGGATTTTCAAGAGGGTGTTGCATAAAAGAAATGATGCACTAACTAAAGTTACACTGTAATAAATGAATGTAGCAAAAAAAATATTAGTGGTTTCACATACCGATGTGATATCAATCAATATCACATCGTCTAACTGCTTTAACATCACATGTATATCAACAACACCTCGACTCACCCGTTAAACATCACTCATGTATATCGCATCGACTCATTCATTTAACGTCTCATTTATATCAATATCACATCGTCTAACCACTTTAACATCTCATGTATATCAATACTACATCGACTCACCCGTTAAACGTCTATCATGTATATCACATTGACTCATCCGTTTAACATCTCATGTATACATGAGACGTTAAATGAGTGAGTAGATGCGATATACATGAGTGACGTTTAACGAGTGAGTCGAAGTGGTGTTCATATACATGAGACGTTAAACGGGTTAGTCGATGTGATATACATGAGATGTTAAACGGATGAGTCGATGTGATATACATGATATACATTTAACGGGTAAGTCGATGCGGTATTGATAAACATGAGATGTTAAAGCGGTTAGACAATGTGATATTAATATACATGAGACGTTAAAAGAATGAGTCAATGCGATATACATGAGTGACGTTTAGTGGGTGAGTCGAGGTGGTGTTGATATACATCTAATGTTAAAGCGGTTAGACGATGTGATATCAATTGATATATACATGAGACGTTAAAAGAATGAGTACGCGCGATATACTTTAGTGACATCTAACGAGTGAGTCGAGGTAGTGTTGATATACATGAGACATTAAACGGGTTAGTAGAAGTGATATATGACTTCCTTTATACATTTGTGAGATTTTACGTTAATTTTTTTTAAACGGAGTCGTTCATTAAATGGGTGAGTTGATGAAATTTTGCTTAACAAGAGATGTTAAACGGGTTAGTCGAGGCGGTATTGATATACATGAGACGTTAAACGGATGAGTCGATATGATATTAATATACATAGATTTTAAACGGGAGAGTCGATGTGATATTGATACACATAAGAGATGTTTAACGGCTGAGTCGATGTGGTATTGATATACATGTGACGTTAAACCGGTTAGTCGAAGTGATATATTGATATACATTAGACGTTAAACGCATGAGTCGAAGTGATATATGACTTTCTCTGTACATTTGTGATGTTTTATGTTAATTTATGTTAAACGGAGTTGTTCGTTATAGGCGCGAGTCGGTGAGATTTTCCTTAACAAGACATGTTAAACGGGTGAGTCGAGGTGGTATTAATATACATGAGATGCTAAACGTATTAGTCGACGTGATATACATGAGATGTTAAACGGATAAGTCAATGTGATATACACGATAGACGTTTAACGGGTGAGTCGATTTGGTATTGATGTACATGAGATGCTAAACGTGTTAGTCGACGTAATATATATGAGATGTTAAATGGATGAGTCGATGTGATATATAAGATAGACGTTTAATGGGTGAGTCAAGTCGTTATTGATGTACATGAGATATTAAAGCGGTTAGACGATGTGATATTGATATACATGAGACGTTAAATGAATGAGTCGATGTGATATACATGAGTGACGTTTAACGGGTGAGTCGAGGTGGTGTTGATATACATGTGATGTTAAAGCGGTTAGACGATGTGATATTAATTGATATATACATGAGACGTTAAACGAATGAGTACGCGCGATATACATGAGTGACGTCTAACGAGTGAGTCGAGGTGGTGTTCATATACATGAGACGTTAAACGGGTTAGTAGAATTGATATATGACTTCCTTTGTACATTTGCGAGGTTTTACCCTAATTTTTATTAAATGGAGTCGTTCATTAAACGGGTGAGTTAATGAGAATTTGCTTAACAAGAGACGTTAAACGGGTTAGTCGAGGTAGTATTGTTATACATGAGACGTTAAACAGATGAGTCGATATGATATTGATATACATAGATGTTAAACGGGAGAGTCGATGCGATATCGATATACATAAGTGACGTTTAACGGGTGAGTCGAGGTGGTGTTGATATACATGTGATGTTAAAGCGGTTAGACGATGTAATATTGATTGATATATACATGAGACGTTAAATGAATGAGTATACGCGATATACACGAGTGATGTCTAACGAGTGAGTCGAGGTGGTGTTTATATACATGAGACGTTAAACGGGATAGTATAAGTTATATATGAATTCCTTTGTACATTTGTGAGGTTTTACGTTAATTCTTGTTAAACGGAGTCGTTCGTTAAATGGGTGAGTTAATGAGAATTTGCTTAACAAGATACGTTAAACGGGTTAGTCGAGGCGGTATTGATATACATGAGATGTTAAACAGATGAGTCGATATGATATTCATATACATAGATGTTAAATGGGAGAGTCGATGTGATATCTATAACACCCCGTGTTTTCAGGTCATTTTACGAGATCATTTATTTCAATAATTATTTTTAGTCTTGTACGCGTTTGCTTTTAATTTTAATCGTTAAGTTAAATCGCGTAAGCTAAAAATTATCATTCAATGTAAACAGGCATCAAACAATTAAAGATTTACGTCAAGCAAGTGTTAGATAGTTATTTAGAGGATAATTATTAACTTTGCACATTTTATTTTTATTGGTTACTACCAAGGAATTTTACATAAAAGAAACCACCAAGGAAGACAAATGATACAAGTATACACTTTATATTTAACAAATACCTTCCTAAACTACAAGTAATACTTCAATATTGCTACAAAATATCAAAGATATTTCCTAGTCCCCCTAATTTCGGATACAATAAGGTCCCAAGGGGACATGAAGCACACAATAACCAAACCAAGTACTCTTGCTACAAACTAGAACTAATGTAACCTAGCCATGACTAGTTGTTTTAACCAAGACTTTCCTTAAATCCCTCCCCATGTTTCACTAAGTCTTGAATCCTATAATAGTAATCTTGACTAGTCCTTATAGTATATAAAGGTGCATAACTAGAAGAGATATCACACAACTCATTTCATTAACCAAAAACCAACACAACTCTTTTGTTTCTCTCCTCCTAGGCCACGACTAAGCACACACACCGCTAAACAATCCATACAATTTTATTTACCAAGTATTCAAGTATTTTAACATTATATCTAAGGTATTCTAAGGTGTATTGAAGGCTTGGTTTAGTATTTAAAAAGGGTTAATCAAGAAAGGTTCAAGATTAGGATTTCATTAGAAATTAGGGTTTTCTAGTCTTGGAAGCTTGGGTTTTGATTATAAACAAGGGTTTAGAACTTGTTACTCTTCATCATACATCATCCTAAGGTCATTTAAAAAACTGTACACTCTTTACATTTGTGATTTTATGTGTATATAATGTTTATGTAGTAAATCACCATCTAGGAAACATATTAATATGTAAAATGGATTTTTACTCTTGATCATGGTTTGATATACTTTTTCATATGCTACATTGATGTTAAGAACATGTTGGAATGTAAGTATAAACATTTTACAAGTATGGTTTAACTTATAAAAAGTATAAATAAACTAGTTGCTTAAAAGATTACTTATTAAAGTTACAAATGAAAAAATGAAGAGACTTGATATTATTGGACAAGTGATGGACTAAAGGACCTAAAATATATGAGATTTGTAGCAAGAAACATTGTAGAGGACTTGTAGCCATTTGATTTAAGTTAAAGTTTTTAAAAATAAGTTTATAAAACCTTATGAAAGTCAACAAACAATCTGACCAAAATTCAAAAAATAAAGTATTTATTTTATATTTTATTAAGATACTACATCTTATGATGATTCCAAATCTATAAGGAACTCGAAATACCGAGCTATAACGAAGGAGTTATGGATTTTTCATTATTACGATAATAAATACTTTTATAAAAATAAGTTACTGTTCATTTCAGAAAATTTTTGTAAAATATTTTAGTTAGATAGAACTTTTAATTACGAAGACGTGCTCGAAAGAATCACTAAAATCGGAGTTAAAACGAATAAGATATGACTTTTACGAGTTTACGACGATTAATTTTATAAAAATAGTTTTATAAAATATACATGAACAGTAAAGTATTGTTCATCAGAGGACTAAAAAGTTATAAATTAAGTATTTTGATAAATCTTCTTAATACAAAATCGTGGACATAAAGAACGTACAAAACGGACTTAAAATGAGAAAGTTACGACATTTTTACTAAGGTAATATTTATAAACATTCTAACTTTATAAATATTATTTCTCAAATACAATTAGATGGTGATGTAGCTATATAGAATTATATTCGGTATTAGTTATTCAAAGTACTTAGTACTCATATGACATATACTTATTTAGGTTGCATTCAGACACTTACGTGACGTTTTTCACGCATCTGATATATTTTGTTGATTCATTTACTCGAGGTGAGTTCACATTTTACATTTATAATGATTTACATGTTTTGGGGTGAGAAACATGCTTTGTTTTACAATTGGACACAAGTGGACATTTTTACATTATGATTACGTGTTTGCCTAAGTAGCGATAACCCATTGAGCCCACTATCATGAACTGTCAATTACTGGATTGTAAGCGCGAATGTTATAAATAGATCTATTTGGGATTGACATCCCCATTTAGGTGATTAGCTATCACTGGACAAACGAATGTATACCGTGTCGGATTTGGGATGTTGCGGGTTAGAACATCATCACGGGCAATGTAGGCAATTTATATTGCAATTCACACATCTCGAGCTTTAGTGTCATGAGCTTAGGGAAACGTAATTACATTTTTGTGATGTTTGCATTTGTTGCATTATCATACACTTAGGAAATCTTGTGGTCCTGGATTATATATTTTACAAACCTATGGATTCACCAACATTATTGTTGACGTTTTAAAGCATGTTTTCTCAAGAGGTCAATGAGGTACAAGACAAGGGATACATTGGTGGTTATATTTTGGAAGTTATGTGCATTAAAGATTTGGTCGCATTACATTTTAGGCATATATTTGTTATGCACTAGAATCTTTATATTTTGAACAATGAACAAGTGAAGCTTCGGGCCTTTGTAATAAATAATTTGCTAAATCCAATGTATCGGTTTTAAACGACTTTTAATGGTCGTTCTCATATATATCTTGTGCTATTGATCTATGAAGTAATACTCCCAGACCCATATTCCGCTGCAACCCAATTTAGGGGTGTTACAGATTGGTATCTAGAGCCAAGGTTATAGAGAACCAGGTCAAATGTTTTTACTTGGACTATAACCATTTTCAAACATTGCACTCATACGAAGGGGTTTTCACGGGACATACATACACTAGTTGTTTGCATTAGTTGGTTAGACTAGATGCATTCTTGATTGATATACTTGTTTATAATATATATTACGTATATTACGATAAGAGTCTTATATTAATACTTATATAAGCTACTTTTGATTTTTAGATTTTGTAATGTCGGATTCAGAGCATTCTACGGTTACTTATATAGAGGTTTCTAGTAAGTTCGAGGATCTGTCAGATATAGGATATCTGAGAGTCATTGTACACGGATATGATAGATTGTCCATGATGATAGAGGACCCTTATGCATATGTGGAGGCCGCTCTTCAGGACCCACTATCAACGGATTA
>BQNB010188722.1:0-11927 GCA_026074375.1 Tanacetum coccineum | reverse complement strand
TTTGCTCTCCATTTAGGATGTAGAGCCCTAAGAAACTTCCTAACATAGTTCTTGCTAGAGTAACCTTCATCAAGAGCTTTTAGGATAGTAATTATAGTATTAAATCTAGCAAAAGCACTATCTATAGATTTGTCTTCGGAAATAACGAATTGTTCATATTGTTGTACTAAAAGGTCAATCTTGTTATCTTTGACTTGACTATTACCTTGGTGGGTGATTAACAAAGTTTTCCAAATTTCTTTTGACGTATTACACATAAAAATTATTTCATATTGTTATCTTGGCAAAGCCTTGTAAATAACCATTTTGGCTTCGTTATTTTTGCAAGCCTCTTTTTAGGATCATCACTTTGTTTTTTAAAAAGGACAACCTCATCTAATTTGGTTTTCGGATTTTGTTCAATAGGTTGAAAATCACCGTTGGTAATAACATGCCAAAGATCAAGATCTTTTGATTTTACATACGTTTCAAATCGATTTTCCAATAAATAAAACTATCGCTTTCGAAAAGTGGTGGTCTTTGCATAGATTACCCTTCTAGATATTTGTCGGAAATCCATAAATTGATCCAAGCTTTAAAATAAAATAAATTTTAAAAATCTTGAGTGACCTCAGCTTTTGATACCAATTGTGGAAACTAGAAGGGGAGGTTGAATAGTTTACCGGTTAATTGGCGTTTTAAAAACTTTGCTTATAAAAACACTAGATTCGAATATATGCAAGATCAACCAACGATATGAACAACTAATGTATCTAACTAATTGCAACACAATCACAATATAAACAATAAATATAAGAGTAAGTAAAAGATGAAAGGTAAGATATAGAATAACCAAACCACAACACCGTGATTTATAGTGGTTCGGCTACGAAGCTCTTATTCACCCTACTCCACTCCCCAAGTATCCGACTCGAGATTTCACTATGTCAATAAGCTCCCTTTAGGCGGAGAAAACCGTTTACACGTCGCTTACGTTGTTTTCCGACACTAAACTAAATGTCGAGTCCTAATCTTAGCTAAAACCAATCTACCACTTCACTAATGTATTTTAAGGACTAAAATACTAACCAACACACAATCTACACAATCGGATTTATACACTATTCGATTTTACACACAAACACAAGATCAAGAAAATAGAGGTTTGGATCTTAAAAGAAGAGAGAAGAAATCACTAATCTATAACACTTCGTTTCTTTGCGAATACGAGTGTTCTTCTCTTACACTTGATAGAAGAAGAAAGAAGGTAGAAGATGAGATTGAATCATTTAAACAAGATTAAACTATGTTAGTGATCAAGAGATTTAGAGAGAGAAAGAAGGTTTTAGTAAGAGAAAGTTATCTAAAAAATTCGTGCTAAGAGGTGTGAAATTCTGCATGGAATAGTGAAGTATTTATAGCCAGGAGAAACCAATGTCTCTTGTGGGCGGTCCCGGTGGTCCCAGATATATCTAGGGGCCGTCCTGCCTATCAGGGGGTCGCTCCTAGGTAGACGCTCCCTTTTTGTCTTTTAGTGATGAGTGTTAAATCTGGTGTGAAAGCTTTCATTTTAAGGGAAAAACCATATTTAAAATTTTATAATTAATAAAAACATTTCTTTTATATATTAAAAAATATGTTGTATATTTTTATTTTTTGTAAAATTACTTTTGTAGAAATGTAAGGTTTAAGAAAAAATATTTTCTTGATCACTAATCATGTTTAATGATTTGTTTATTCATACTTTAAGTGATTTACGTTGAAATGAAAATTTACAATTAATAACACGTAAACGTTTATTTTTATCGTAAACGTAGATGAGTCGAAAAATATAAATAACGTTTGTAGGCATTATTTGTATTAACATAAGCGAAGTGGAATAGTAAAAAGATTAAATGGTGATGGGATGTGAAGTGGAAAAGTTTAAGAAAAAGTAAAAAAAAATTGTTGGTAAAGGACCAACGGTGGAAGTAAAGTTCTGAACGAAATTACACTAATACCCATCGTAAAAAACTGATAACGAAGAAAAATAACGACATTTAGTGTTTGGGACCAAGAGCGCACCAAAATAATCACTTCCATGACTATTTTTGGGGATTTTCAAAACGGGGAGCTAAACGGGCAAACAAAGTGGAGTTCAGAAACAAGCATAACTATTTTTGCGGATTTTCAAAACGGGCAAAGAAAGTGGAGTTCGGAAATGAGCAGAGTAATTTACCCGATTTTGAATGTAGGAGCTTATGTTAAATCTAGAAATGTATTTTATTCCACATACTTTCTCAAGTCTCTGCATTTTAAGTAATTAGAATTCGTCTTTTCATGCAGAACGGTAACATATTGTAAATATCGTCAGGTAAAATTATTTATAAGGTTTTTCTAACATGTGCATCTGTGGCACATGATAAGGTGAGGATAAGAGGCTGTGTGTGATAGCCTAATTGGCCAACAGGTGATTGTAAGACTTGATAATGATTAATAATAATAACTGATAATTAATCCGGCTGTGACACATAGCCTCTGTTCCCACCTTCTCATGTGCCTAGCACATGTTACACGCTCTCAAAATAAACGAAGTAATTTGAAATAAGAGCTCGTGCAGGAGGGGACAGAGCGCAACTACTCTCTATCTTTCTTTTGAATAATTATATATCTCCCGTTTTATTTTTATTGTCCACGTTTACTTTTTGGGATGTCCCAATTTAATTGTCCACTAGTAAAAATAGATAGGGAAGTTTGATCAAGTTTACTATATTACCCTTGTTTAAAATTATTATTACAAACTTTAAAAAAGACTTAAATTAATTACCTAAGGGTAAAACTGTCTTTCTGTCAAAAAGTAAGAAAGATAAAGTAGTAATAAATGCACTTTTCTTAAACTGTGTGTTTTTTGTCGGTGGACAACAATTTTGAGACGGAAGGAGTATCAATTAAATATATTTAAACACATAAAAGTGAATGAGTAGTATGTTTTTTTTTTTAAGATTTTACGGAGGGAGAAAAGTTTGATTTTATGAGCATCAGGCACATGGGTTTTGATGCAGTGGTGGACCCCACACAACCTGGCAAAAATAATTTATTTTTTACATTAGAAATAATGATAAAAAGACAATTGGGCCCCACCTTACAGTCAGCACCCATGTGGAAGTGTCCCCTTTGTGGCCCTTCTTTCCATCAACCCCAACACAACATGACAAAACTCTTCTCCCCAATTCTCAACTTTTATATTTTTGTTGTTTCAAACTCATACTGTTTTTACAAATTTTCATTAGTTTATTAAATTTGTTTGTTTTCCTTCTTTTTAACTATGTAAAATTGCATAATATCATCAATTGTGAATAAAATCTATGGTTAATTGCAATTTTTTACTTTCTTCGTTTCATGTTAAATATAATATTTGATCGACCGTAGTGTAGTAAGTGAGCTATTTTTTACAAGTTTGTGTTTTGTTAATACTAAACGAATACTCGCACAAAGAGACTTCAATTGCGACTCTAGACGCACTATTTACGGGTTCAATTTTGTAGTCATTGCGAAAAAAATATGGGTTATAAACAAAAAATGATAAAAGTTTGACGATTAAACAATATTAAAAATATTAATTTAGTGGTTGATGAGGATTTTCACATTACTCAAAATTAAGTATTTTAAGTTTAACGAATACATATGCTTATAGGTAGTATAAATGTACACTTATTATGTAACTGATGCAGTATTATCTTAAATTTAATAAATTATTAAACAACTTTTTTATACAAGACGAATAATCTCGTAAAGCGACGGTATATAGCGGCAAATAATCATACTTGCGAAATCGTAATTCTTGTTTGACCCTTTATGCAAAGCGTGTGTTTTATGAAATATAAAGCATGTGTTTTTTAAAATTTGTATAATGTATGTTTTTTAGAAGTTTTCAAATCTAAAATTAATTAAGTATAAAGTGTATTAACTTAAACTAATTTAAGCAAACTACATTAATTAAATTTCAAGATTTAAGATTGAAGATTTTTTTTTAAAACACATACGTTCTTTACAAGTAACTAGCAGGGTACCCGTGCGTTGCGGCGGCGGGTACCCTGTGATAATTAACCGGAGAAATAAATTTCGATTCACCCATTTGTATCGGTTTGACGGGTCCTCTCAAGTTCGTTTTCGGACGGCTTTTATTAGCTACCGAACCGGTGGCGACTCCGGTTTCCGATTGAGCACGTTGGTCCGGTCCAGTTTTCAAAACTATATGCATCATCAACTTCTTAGTATATAATTGTATGAAGCTTTGTGTGTTTTATTAGTTTGTACAATGTGTATAATAACATATACTTTTCATTTTATGGGTGTTTTAAAAATAATATTAATTAGCGTGTTTAATTAGTTTATAATTTGAATTATATTGTAGCTTGTTTAGATTATACATTGTGAAAAAAAAAATTATACTTTTGAGTAAAGAGATGTTTTAATTGGTTGTTTTTAATTTGGTAGGTATAATTTCAATTGGTTGTACAATGTGAATATATGATTTTACTTTTAAATAATTGGGTGTTTTAATAGGCATATTAATTGTGTATTAAAAATTGTACAATATGCTTTCCTATGGTTGTAAAATGTATAGATATAATTGTATATATTAATGTAATGAGTGTTTTAATATGAGTATTAATTATGTTTGTATGTTTAGTTTTAATTATGTTTGTATGAGTTGAAAATTCAATATTGCTAAAAATAAAAGACTATTATTCTTTATAAGTAGACTAGCATGGTTTTCCTCATCTTGTAACTTTGTAATTTTCTAGCTCCTTGCTAGTTTTGCTAATAAAGTGCCGTTCAAAAAAAAGTAGACAAGCATGGTATCCGTGCAAAACAGCGTTTTTGGGGTCATTAAAAATGAAAAAAACTAGAAATTAATAAAAATATATCAAAATTAATGTTGAATTAAATAGCACAAATTTTTTTTAAAAATATGATATAAAAATAATTTTTTTATTAAAAAGTGACACATATCACTCTTAGATGTGATTTTATAAAATGAGATGAATGGTTAAACTTACACATCCTTATATTTTTATAATAAGTAAGTTTAAGAGTCTGAATTTTTAAGACTTTATAAATATAAAATATTCTAAATGTTTTATAATTGATTTTATAATAAGTAAGTTTAAATTCTGAATTTTTGAGACTTTATAAATATAAAATGTTCTAAATGTTTTATAATTGATTATAATTGACTTATTGTTGCGAAAAGTTATTTTCATGTAGTTATGTGGATCACTCCTATTAAAGTGAAACAAAATGACATTAGATAAACAAATTTATGATAGTATTAGATATTACGACATCTTAAATGAAAATACATTGTGAGAAAATTTCAAATTATGATGATGGTTCAAATGATATAAGATTTCACATAAATGTCATGAAAGCCATTAATGTATGACATTAATTGAAAGTGATACAGTAATTGTTAAATAGATCAATACGATTATACGACAATGATGAATGCAGAACATGATTAATGGCTACTATATCAATTTTCTATGGAGTCTGAAAACGAACCATCAATGACAACACTTTTAGCAATTTTTTTATGTAAATACAAACATGTTTTAAAACATGCAGTCAATTATTATTGTTGTTTACTTAAAAAAAATTATTATTGCTGTTATCTGTGTATTATTCTCTACCGTTTCTTTTTTATTAAAAATATTAAAACACTTAACTTTACAATAATATTCTCGAACTTTTTTATCTAATCAAAATCTTAAGTATAGTATGTGACTTTTAAACATAAGAAAATTCAGAAGCAACAAGGTTATAAAAACGTTGTGTGAACACCTGATCTTCAAGTTAACAAAATAAATCAAACATAAATTGTATGATAAACTTATGGTATGATAACTCAAAACAAGGAGTTCTCAAATTGCATTAACTTATTTTATGGATGATTAAAGGTTCTATCATGTGATGTATATTTTATGGAAGTTTTTAAGATGGTATTTGACTTATTTTTATTTTATTTTAAGTCTTTATATGCTAAAGAGAATATGATGTGATAGCACAATTTCTTAAAATAATAACCGCTGGTAAAAGAACTTTTAATTTGATCTAAAATTCTCTTGTTACAAAACGAAATATTAAGCGATCGCGTGTTGCTACACAGCCTTATATTCACTGATTATTGTTCATAAATTTCTGATAATTTTGGACTGCTATATATTCTAGAATATTTTAACTCTAAAACATATAACATGATATTTTGACTCTAAAAAATACAATATGAATGAAGTTTTAATGTATTTTTACACATGAAGGTGACAAAACAAAAGTTATAAATAGCGTAAGGCGTGGCGTGACGGCATGACCAAGTCTCACGCATTAGCGGCTTTGGCGAAGCTTTTGCCTTTTTAAAATGTGACTTAAGGCGACACAAAATATGAAAATACTTATATATTTATACCATATTTTATATATATTGAGTTTACAAAAAGCGTTGTACATAATGAATAAACTTAAGAAACTATCATTAAATGTAATATTCTTCATTTAGAAAAAATATTTATCATAGTTGAATCCAAAAAACCCGTCACGCCTCATGCCTTATCACGCCTCATTTCACGTCACGCTTAAAGTTGACGCCTTAGTCTATTTCGTAACGTGAAGGCCACGTCTCACGCCTTAGCGACGCCATGACACGCTTTTAGAACACTGGACATAGCATTCATTGAAAACAACTGCTAACATACCGTTAAAAATAGACATAACGACACAACATTCCATGTTCATTGTGTACAAATAATTATAACTTGAAATTGATTTGAGCATATTTCTAAACACCACTACAATGATGACAACATATCTTGCTCCATATATCTACCATAACCTTCAAAACTGTAATTTTTGTTACATGACTCAGATCAGCATTTTCTAGCCCATATTTTTCAGCTAGATGCTATGCAGGAGTGAGATGCGCAACTCAACTCCCTTTGAGTCATCATCAATAATAAGGCGCACGGTATTAAACATTGAGAAGTCCAAAGCTGCGTACCAACAACAATGACATTGACCGAGTTGGTGCTTGCATTTAAAACTCAAATAAAATCTCCGGTGTACATGGTCACGTTATCTTTATTCCCGCAACCGCTTGGAATGAGGTTGGCATGCTTTTTCCTTTAATCACTTGTACTATTTGAGCAATGAAATTTAAGACCATCCAAACCGCTTGCATGAATATGTTCGCGATTAGCATTATCAAAAGTATAAATGATAAATAAAAGACTCACATAACTACGCAAATACCATAATGCATTTGAAACCATACCATCTTTAATAGAGTACTCAACAACTTATCTAAAAAGCAACAACAAGATTCGTAGCATATTATTCAGAATACTGTTACCGAAAGTTTAGATAAGGCGGCATATATTAAATCCATGTAGTTAAATATTTATAATACGAGAGCGAAAAAACATATTCAAGCATTTTGCTTATTTAAGATATTGAAAATCTAAATCTGAAAGGACACAAACAAACTCACATAAAAGCAAATGGTCGTATTTAGGCAATCTATTTAGGCGACGACATCAATAAGCTAAGACTAAACATTAGAACAAAAACGCACCAAGAACAAAACCATTTTTGTTGGAATACCATCTTTAGCGACATTTTCGAAGAAAATAAAATTCAAAAAATTTAACAAAACATAACATGAAAAATTAAATTACAGATTACGTGAGTTGATGGATATGATAAGAAGCCAGCAAAATAAAATAGGAAATACCTGACTTTAAGATGCCTTTTAATGTGCCCAAACTTCGTACCAAAGATACCTACCAACCATCAGATGAAACCTTTGTATCAATTTCTTCTAATCTCCTCAAGCAAACATTAGAACCTTCTATTGACACTTTGTAGAAAGCCTAAATAGGAAAGCCAATAATTAATTAATATTCATGACGAAAAAACAGCGTATACCCGTGCTTAGACACACCTTTTGGTACATAACACACTTGCATTTTACAACATACCATCAAGCCAAAATAAAATCGATTTAACCAAGCCTAATCTTTCATAAAATAAAGAATCAATGTTTCAAATTAAACCTACAATTGAGATGCAGCCAACGGCGAGTTGTAAACAAATTTCATATATAAAAATAGATGCTCAGAACTCTAAAGAATATTCAAAATCCACATTAAAACACATCACGCCAAAACATGAAATAAAACACACAAATGGGAAAATAAGAACGTCTCTATATTTATTTGTTTGATCACACACTGTAAAACAACACAACACTAAATGATACCAGGAATCACTTATTTCACAATGTCCAAACATACCCTACAATACATAACAAATTGGAATTAGATAAATCTTGATGATTTATTTTGCAACATGCACAACCCAAAGGGTCACATCAATGTTGAAACGGTTAGCCAACTTTAATGGAAATTATTTTTTTGTCCAATGTCAAAGAATTTATATCCGTTTATTTTTGATATCTTTTGACGTCTGATGTGCGGTTATTAACATAAAAAAAAGCAGTTGAACATAGAAATGATCTAAAGATAACTCACCTATTCATAAGTTCAATACATAAAATTTTGTACTCATGACCAATTATAACCCTAACGTATACGCAACATATAAAAGAACCACTTTCGACCACATATGAGACTGTAAAAAATATAAGGAAACGCTTATTTCGCATTGGCAAAAAATGCCTTAAAGCAGACAGTAAATCGTAAATTATGACAAAAAATTTCACAAACCATATAAAAGCAATGTTTGTATCATATATGAACGCATATCAGACAACAAAATACATCGTAAACCTCAAATTTAGAATTTACTGTGTGATTTAAGGTATTTTTGCCAAGTGTGAAATAAGCGCTTCCTAATATTGTTTACAGTCTTATATGTGGACGTAAGTGGTTGTCTTATATGTTGCGTATACATCATGGTTATAACTGACCATGATTACAAAAAAATTGTATATTGAATTTATGAATAGATAAGTCATTTTTAAATTATTTCTATGTTCAAATGCTCATTTTTTTATGTTAATGACTGCATATTAAACATTAAAAGACATCATATATACCCCAAACAAACATAAAAACAGATCAAGAAACTCGCAAATAGAAAAACAGGCAGAAAGAAGAGAAAAACACTACAAATGAAAATGCATTATAAAAAATCATACATTTATTTATTTGTTACGTTTTTCACTTTCATTTACTCGTTTCTCTAATTCATGTACAAACATTTAAATGGAAACCTAACGACCAAACCACTAACCCCGCCAACTGCTTATAAAACAAAAAATACGTTCCATATTCTAACTATCAATGCTTATGAAAACATAAAGTGGTTGTAAACTATAGATGCAGATCATATAGCAACCATACATGAAATCAACAATTATTACCACATGTCACTTGATCGTCACATCCTCCAATCAAACATAGCTCACATAATTATACTTACTATTTTAGTTAAACTAAACACACAAATAGGTGGAACAATACATTTACACAATAATGCAAATGACAAGTTACATTTCAACCCCTACCATTTTTAATAGACCAACAAACAACTAATGCAACACACCTAACACATGCAACATACCCTATCAAAAATCTTATACACTTAAAACATGATAAAACTTACACAGATTAAGAATGGCAGAAAACATGACTCACATCATTATACTTACTACTTCAGTTAAGCTAAACGCACAATATGTGGAACAGTAACAGTTGCACAATAATGCAAATGACACGATACATTTCAAGCCCTTCTATTTTTAACAAACCAACAAAAAACTGATGTAACACACTTAACACACCCTATCAAAAATCTTATACTGTTAAAACATGGTAAAACTTACACAGATCAAGAATGGTCAAAAACATAGCCTTAATAAACATCCTAGAACCCAAATTGTCGCTTTAAGCTGCAAGAACTTACACAAATCAGCTAAAAAAAGAGAAAACCACTTCCAACACCACATGCAGTACACCAATTTCAAAACCTTACACGCCTAAAACATAGTCATACTTAGAGAAACGAACAAAAAAAGCATACCCTGAATCTATGAAACTCAATCAACAATACAGCTTCCAATATAATGTTTTTAACACCATCATCTCAGCCTAAAACCTGTGGATATCAAACAAAAAAGCTTTAAAAAACTTCCAAACACCACATGCAATACACCATTTTCACATCTCAGTCTAAAACCTACGGAAATCAAATAAAAGAGCTTTAAAGAAACTTCCAAACACCACATGAAGTACATCATTTTCAAAATCTTACACACCTAAAACATAATCAAACATACACATAAATAAAACCATGTGTTGGTGCAACATTGACTAGGATCTCCTTTATGTTTTAACGAAAATAAATGTTCGCAAAACGTAAAATAACAAATGATAGCCAAAAATCTGTAAAACCAGATATCTGCCTCTAGCGCACTGGGCACGCGTCAGTGCGTGGCCAGCGCACCACTTGCGAATTCTGTTTTTACGGATTTAATTTTGTCGGCTTTCCTCTTACCTGAAACATGTGGAAACTTCAATAAAGGTATGTATATATGATATTTGAGCATTTAGGAACACTACAAATGAGGTTTAGACTTAGAGAGGAGCAAAAACGATTCCTCCTATTTTTCAACAAAACGCCAACTCAAATCTTTTATCAAACGCCTCTAGCCAAGGCAAAAACTTCTTTCTAAACCTAGTATAATCATATTTTCAACATACCATCAAACAAAAGTATTCACTTGACCTTAATCTGAATTTACGTTGTTCCTAATCACATAATAAGTTTTACTCCCTTATTGGTCAAACTAAGTCAAACGTCACTTTGCGTAAACGCATCTTTTACCATTATGGGATATTATTTACTTGAGATGCAAAGCACTTAGCTTGTTTGCATCAAGATGATTAGTGATCAAATCCATTGTTGATTATCATAGATTTAAGTCTAAATGACTAATTGAGTTTTTGGTATTTGGAGGTTAATCATGCTTTGAGTTTTCTCACCTTCTTACCTATAAATGTTTTACAAACTCACACATGTATTTCTTACATGTACAAGATAACTTACAAACTCCCACACCTCTCCTTACAACACTTTTATACCATACTTCCTACAACACATTCCCTCTAATCATTTGTTAATCTCTTTTCCAAAAAATGATTAAACACTCATTCTACACAATTCTACAACACATTCTTCCTAATTATTTGTTTACCCTTCTTACCTAATAAATGATTATATCCTTCACACACTCTAAACACTCTTCTCTTAAACCATCTCATAATCACATTTGCCTACTCTTTTCTCTCTTAGTGGCAATGTGATTATAAACTCAAATCAATCTTTTGATTTCATCCTAAACATCATCACCTTCATACTTCTCATCTTCAAAACCTTTTTCAAGGCTAAACTCCTCTTCACATAAACCTTTTCCAAATAATACCCATATGGAACAACTCAAATTCCCTTACATAATGTACCCTCCTTATACTTATTGTACTTCTTGTTCCCTTTATTCCCAACATAGGCTCCTCCACATCTCATCAAAACATTCTCCACCATATATCTACTATTCACCTTCTTCCTCATAACCATTTGAATTTCATACACACACACACACATACATACATACACACACACACACTTTATTATCTTAGCCATTGATCTTACCACTTCATCAATCCAACATACCTCACTCTTTTCTCCTTCCTTGGATTGAAATTTAAATGGCAAACAAACATATTTCCTTTCTACAAACAAACACTTTCATTTTTACAAACAAACACACTTCCCTCTCTATAAACAAACACACTTCACTCTTTAAACAAACACACTCTCTATCCACCCTTGATCTTGCCACTTCACCTATCCAACTTACCTCTCTTCATCTCATCTTCACCATCCAATTC
>BQNB010188721.1:982-11928 GCA_026074375.1 Tanacetum coccineum | reverse complement strand
CCTTTAGGGTGCGTTCGGTTTTAAAGAAAACACCACAAGGGTGTTGGTTTCGGTGGTTTAGCGGCAGCCACCCGAGAGGGTCACCAACAGGTGCGTTTGTTTCGGGAGTAAAACAGCCACGAAGGGCGTGTTTGTTTCGGTGGTGAAAACCACCACGAAGGTGGTGCTTGTTTCGACAAATAAACGACCACAAGGGTGCGTTTGATTTGGGTCACCAGAAAGGGCGCGTTTCAGTTTTTATATACACCATAGGGTGCGTTTTGTTTGGCGAAGTCGCCACCCGGGGTGCGTTCGGCTGAAGACCACCGCATCACAAGGGTGCGGCTAGTTGGTGTCTCAACAGCCAAAGGGTGCATTAGGTTGTGGTTTTCATAACATAGGGTGCGTTTGGTGGGGCAGCCGCCACCATAGGGTGGGTTTGGTGGGCTGCCGCCGCTATAGGGTGCGTCCGGTTTATTTTATCACCACCCACGAGGGTGCGTCGGACCGCAGCGAGTCCGTTTGGTTTTGTAGCAGCAGCTGAAGGCTGCGTTTGGTTTATATTTCACCCAAGGGGTGCGTTTGGATGTGACAGCCCCAAAGGGGGCGTTTGGCTCAGGGTTATGCAAAAGAGGGTGCGTTTGGTTTGACATAAACAGATTAGGGTGCGTTTGGTTTTGTATAAAACACATTAGGGTGCATTTGGTGGATATAGAAACAACATAGGGATGTGTTTGGGTTAAGGGAATCAGGATAGGGTATGTTTGGTTGTAAGGTTAACTGCCAAAAGGGGCGTTTGGGTGAGCAGATTTACCGTAAGGGTGTGTTTGGGTGAGCAGATTTACCGTAAGGGTGTGTTTGGGTGAGCAGGAAACACCAAAGGGTGTGTTTGGGTGAGCAGGAAACCCCAAACAGGGGTGTTTGGGACAGCAGGCGCGATAGGGACGTTTGGTTTGGCAGTTAACACCACAAAGGTGTGTTTGGTTTGCTGTTTAACAGCTTTCGGTTGTGTTTGGTACAATAACCCACATAGGGTTTTCTTGGCTATATTGTTTAGTTAGCTATTAACTTTTGTTTAAAATAAGTACTTATTAAAACATGCGATGTTTTAAACGTAGATTGGTTGATTGAAAAAGGGAAAACGTTGAGTTTTTGTAAAGATGGGAAATGTCACATAAACGAAAAGGTCATGATGAAATTTCTAAAAATGTATATACTTATTATTTTTAGATACAACTCTTATCGTCTTTGAAGGACGATAAATGGACTAAGTTATAATTTAAAGGTGTTTTAAATTATAATTTCATAATAACTCGACAACAAACAAAATACTAATTTATAAAATGTTATTTTATAAATCCCGGCTAGAAAATAAAGTCATAACTTTGGTACGGACTTTAGAAACACCGTTTACTTAATTGGTAACTTTAAAACGTACGATTACGTTTATGCAAGAACTTTTATTTACTAATATTGGTGATTTCCGAAAACGTGTCAAACCATTTGGTTTAATTATTTACTTACACTTATTATGTAATACTTGCACGGTATAGTATACTTCAAATTAATCTTTTGGTTTCTGGTCGTTATTATATAATTCACTATATGAATTATATAATTGTTCATCTTTCAAGGTAATATATATGGAATATATTACATATTTTGTTATATAATTCACCATATGAATTATATACTTTTGAATTGTTTTACCAAACCAACCACCAAACCAAACTGCCGCTCGGAATCTAAATCTTTTATCAACGGGTCGCGTTGATGTAATCATCCATCGGGTAGCTAAATTCATTATCCTAAACTAGTGGGATTTAACCGTTAAGATAAACGGCAACTTCTCGGTCAAGCCGTTTCGTCTTCCGTCGTGTTGTGCATATTAGATGCCTATCTGTCAATCGTTCTTCAACATCAAGGTGAGTTTCATAGCCCCATGTTTTACTGGTTTTACATATATTTTTGAGGTGAGAACATGCTTGTTTACAAATGCATTTACAGGATTGTTTACAAATTGGTTTACATACTCTTTTACATAGCTCGCTATGTACGTGAGTTTAAAATTCATTTACATGGTCGTTTATACGTGTTTACAGTATTCATCTTCACATGGTCGTTTACATATGTGTTTTTCATGTTTGTTACAAGCTAGTTTACATACTCATTTAAAATATTCACGATGCGATACATCACTAAGTTTTCACTTATGGAACTAACAACTTGGATTGTTATCTAATGATTATGGATTAGCTTAAGTTGCATGTAAATGTTAATTACTCGTGTGGGTTAAGCCGGCTAATGTTATAAGATAGATCTATTTAGGATTGGGACAAATTCCCGTTTCGGTGTGACTAGTATCACCGGGGAACGAACGGTTATCCATGTCGGATCATGATGGATTGGCATGTGGGGCAACAATCTCATACACATGAATCTTTTTATTATTGCCCGGGTGTCTTGAGGGGGGACAATACGATGGGGTACATTCTCACAGTGCCTTGAAATAAAGTGGTCATACAAACAAGATACGTCATCAGTTTATAAAACTTAGATGTGTTAATCATAATCACAATGGTGATATAGTTTAGATACACTGTCATGCATACATTACAAATCTTGGATTTTGGAACCTATATTCATAATTTTGTGACTATTTCAAGGATTGAAAATAGGTCAGGATGCATTACAAAATCTTTGAGCCAACTTTTAAATTATGTTTATGATTTATGTAGGAGAGACAGTTTCACTAAACGTTTTTTCATGGTCTGTGACGTCTCAAGTAGACAAATACATTCATTGGAATTTACATTTATACTTTAACTAACCTATGAACTCACCAACTTTATGTTGACGTTTTTAAGCATGTTTTTCTCAGGTGAATTAGATACTTGGTTTACTAAAGTGTATTGGAGTCTAAATTGACAAGATTTCATTCATGGATTTCTACTTATATACAAATGATCAAATCTCGTTGTGTTGCTTTCAAGCCTTTCATTGTGATGCAATTATGGGACAAATGCTATATCAATTTCAAGAAAATCAACGAGATTACTTTTCAAATGACACATTTTGTCACACCCCCAAAATCGGCGGCTAGCGGAATAGTAACATTGTGGGTTGTGTTGTGACTTCAAGGCACAATAGTACTAAGTCACAGAAACCGACCTTAAAAGAGACGTTTAAAATAAATTTTCTCATTGTAATATTAAATCAGAGTTTACAAAAGGGTTCCATTTATAAAATGCAATATGAAACATTTTGTTTAAACGTTCTGTCGAATGGTATCTCAAGTTATTAAGCCTTCATATGTTATATTCCGCGCGACTCAATTGCTCCCAATGCTTAGCTAGCAAAATAATAACTTGAGAAAATACATGCAAAAACGTCAAACAATAATGATGGTGTAATTCATAGGTTAAGTAAAAGCATTATTGAAAGTAATTTAAGAAATATTTCAAAGAAAAGTTATGCGTTACAGTATTTAATTAGTATTATTTAGGAAATCCGAATAGTGATTTAATAAAATCAAGAAGTATTTAAAAGTAGACCACAAGACTTAAGTAATGGTGGACTAAGTACGTATTCCGAAGTCCAAAACAAGTAATAGCAGACTATGTACGTATTCCATAGTCCGAAATAGGTATTATTGCGCTAACCTCATGACATCGAAGCCGTATTTGTAATTCTTAGGGAATTGCATCCCCGAGTTTGTAATTATAAGGGATTTGCACCAGTATTCGTAATTATAAGGGATTTGCACCAGTATTCGTAATTATAAGGGATTTGCACCAGAGTTCGTGGCTCTTTGGATAGCATTAAGCAGTTAATCTTGGTGCATTTACAATTTGAAAACACTTGTATCCAAAAGTAAACAATCATGTCCAAAATTTACGGTCTTAATATAGGTATTCAGTGATCTAAAATCATGTAGTAAACAAGTAAAAGCTTTAGTAAAAATAGTCAGGTAACGCTTACGTATAAAAATCAATAAGTTTATGTAGTAAAACAAGCACGTATTCTCACCCCGAAAATAGTTTATGAAAACCATTAAAAGAGAAAAGGTGGGGCTATGAACTCACCTTGAGTGAATGAATCAACAAAAATAGATCAAGGATGATGAAATGCGTCATGGACAGAGTCCTGAGTAGCAAACCTAATTAGTATAGGCCGAATAATTACTAAGTACTCTGAATGATGAAGCCATTTATAATTTATATAGCTACATCACCATTAATTGTGTTTGTGTAATCAAAGCTTAAATTGCATTTGATAATTATAATACCATATATTTGATCTGTTATAATCGTTTTAAACAGTTTATCGCTTTGTAAAATAATATTTATAAAGTTTAAACTAAGTATAAATATTATTTTAAGTGTTTCCAAAATGTTTCGCAAAATTTTTTATTAAAAACGAACCAACACTATTCACCTCAGGAAATAGTGCACAAGTTACAAAATAGTGCATAACTTTCGCGTTTCAATCCCGATTTGTATGTTTCTTGCGCCAACGTTTTCGTATATGAGAGATATATCATAATTTTTACTTGTTTCATATCTTGAGCTCTATGATTAACAATAACTTTTTACTTGTTAATGGATTTTAATAAAATTATTTTTATAAAATTCTCCATCAGTAAACCACGAAAAACGGTCGTATCTTATTCGTTATAGCTCCGTTTTTAGCGATTCTTTCGAGTACATTCTCGTAATTAAAAGTTCTATTTATTTATGATGTTTTTCAAAAAATAAATTCCCTGATGAACAATACTATTTTTTATAAAATTATTTTTATAAAAGTATTAATTATTGTAAACTTGTTATTAGCGTATCTCCTTCGTTATAAATCGGTTTTTCGAGTTCTTTATATGCTTGTAATCATCATGAGACATAGTATTTTTATAAAATATAAAATCCATGTCCAAAAATTTAGACCAAAACCGCCCCTAAATATCTTTTAGAGTTTATTTATATAACTTTGGTTTTATATACTTTTTAACTACATAAATTTCCACAAGTCCTTTATAACTCTTTACATTATAGGTCTCATATATTATATAGTCCATTTGTCCATATTTTATCCAAGATCATCAAGATTAACAAGTTCATAACATTGTTTTTAAATAAAACTTTCTTAAGCACACTTTTAATTACAAGTTTATACTTATACTTTTTCCACTTAAACCAAACATGATACTATACTATATATCCATCATGACATGATATTAACAACTATATAACATGTGTAAAAGTCCATAAAACCATGATCACAAGTATAAGTTCATTTTCATGTTTAAAAGTATCCTAATGGTGATTTAACTATACAAAATTATATAGAGCATGAAAGTAAATAATATGGTAAGTTATGGTTCTTAGGAGACCTTAAGGAAGATGAGTAAGGATGATAGCCCCAAGTATTTATCAAGAAAATACTTTCACAAACCCTAGTATTCCATAGAAACCTTAACTTAGTTTAAGCCTTAAAAATGCCTAACCAAGCCTTCAAATCTTCATGGTAGGTCTTAGATATGATGTAGGTATGTTTGTAAATGTGTTAAATAAAATTTTGTAAGGATTTGGTATGTTGTTTGAGTGAGCCGTGAGCTAGTAAGGGGGAGGAGAAGAGGTTTTTGTGTTTCACACCTTAAGAATGAGAAGTGTGTGTGTATTACCACAAGCAAAAGCCTTAAATACCACAAGGACTAGTCAAAGAACACTTTGAGGGTTTCATGGAGGTCTTATGGTCTTGGTCTCAAAATGAAAAGAACATCTCATGAAGTTAAGGAAATGTGTTCTAAATCTAGATATTTTTCTTGTATTTATACAACCATAATCGGCCACATATGTATATGGGTAAGAATTTATATAATCTTTTATGTATTGAGTATAAAAGTGGGTATTTGTTGAAGCGTAGAAAAAGTTTTGGTGCTTCCGGGTATGCCTAAACGTACTTAATTGCGAAACGTAACCAATTTATGTAACCGATAAAAATAAATATAAAAAGTTAATTATTACTTTCGTAAAATAATATAACGCTTTCTTGATGAAAACTTTAATTTGTTTGGTGTCCGTTTACGTTAAATGTTGATTTTTAGCTTACGCGATTTAACTATGAAATAAGAATTAAAAGTAAACGCGCACGAGACTAAATAAAAAAATAAAAAAAATAATGAAATAATGACGAAATTAATGACGTTATAAAATGACCTGAAAATACGAAATGTTACAGTCTCCTCCGGTTAGAAGAGTCTTGTCCTCAAGGCTCAAGTCGCAGCACCTGAAGAAAGTACGGGTTTAGAGAAGAGATGCGGAAATATGAGTGGAAAATTGAATTCGACAAAATTTAAGGTGACTACTCTCAGCATGGCATGGTTCTTCCTGAATGCATAGGTAATCAGTCTATGCACCAAATATACATATGCTCATTCTCGTCAAAATGGTGTGATGTATGAAATGGTATCAAATAGTTTATAGCGTAATGAAATAATCAATAGAGTGAACGTGAAGTAGCTCATAGGGTGACAACAAAATGATAGTTAAATAGTTTATGATACAGCAACAAAATGGTTCATAGGTTGACATCAAGATTGTTTGTAAAGCGATAGGTCATAGCAAGTATAAAGAAAGTCCGAACGGACGCGTAAAGAATTATTCAATCAACAAAGTGTACATAAAGAGTCGTGTTCTAAAGGTAGGTGCTTCAAGGTGATACGTATGAGGTGACAAGTTAATTGTCGTACTCCATTCAACTGGAGGACTTCAAAACGATTACCGCCCATGGATTACGAAAAAACACCAATATGCGATTAAAAGCAATAAGAATGAGTGTTCAACTCGAAGTCGAATGGTAAAATGATCAGTGGAATTGGCAAACTACGCCGAATTTTAATATCGTCAAAAGGGAATAAAGTAAAGTCACGTAAATGATCGAAGTTAATCGTAAGAGATCAAGAAGAAATTAGCCCATATGTATAGGTATCCTTATATAATACCAGCATCAAGCTCAAGGAAGTAAATGAGAAATCAAGACGCGATCGGAAAATCAGAGTGATCCAATATTATATAAAGGAACCGATATAAGGGTAAAAATAGTTAGACATCTAAGATAGACTTAAGAGAGTAAAATCATAGCCAAGTATTAACTAATCGTTACCTATGTTATAAAAGTGAGATGAGAGAGGCATAAAGGAATCAAGTAGCAGCGCTGTTGCGAATATCAGACAACGGTGGGAAAGGATCTTAAATTTTTTTGTGAAAAAACGGTTATAGTCCTTTTTAAGGGGTTTTTTTGGGAATGAGGTAGGACAACTTCAACCAAATAATCTACTTACTTCACGGTAGCTCTAAAAAAGATAAACGCACAGGTGAGCGGATGAGTAGGAACAACGCAAAGCTTATTTCTCCTTTCGGGTCGTAGTTCCTGAGAACAACCCTCCTTATACCCACTTTTTAGTTTGTTAATCAAATCGAGGTGAGCCGTACGTCGTAAGAGACACAAATGGCAAGTTTTTAAATCTTTTGTTCGATTTGGGAACCAACAAGTTCACCGGAATTTATTATGATAATACCTCAATTGAGAATATTATATTTTGGTATTTTTACCAACTTGTGAATTTTATTTCTTGATTAAGACAATGTTTTTATATTTTTGGTTTTTCTTGTTTTATAAATATATACTAAAAAAGAAATGAAAAATATTTTTGTATTTTTATAAAAATAAAAGAGATATTCACAAATTCAAACACAATTTGTCAAACGCAACGATAATTCGTTTCACAGCCTCCCCGACAACGGCGCCAAAAATTGATTTGTTCAATAGTATATATATAAATTAACACAACAAGCAAACACTCAACCAATTACCTTTAGCCAAGGATTGGTCAGGAGTTCACCAATTAATGTATATATATGGTCCGGAAGTATGATTCCCGGGTCGTATGTCCCAACGAGGCTTGAATGGAAAATCGAATGACGAATTGATACTTGATGTTTGAATGACAAAGATTTGGATTCGATTTAAAATGCACAAGCAATTAAGGAAATCCTAACAACGAAAGCTATTAAAGATTTAAACCTAAAATGAGACGGGAATGTAAAAACGCGAGCTAAAAAACTAAATTATCAAAAATTAAACCCTAAAGTTATAGAAATGCTTAACTGTTAAGCAGTTTGAGCTCAAATAAGCTAATGGAAAATGGAACAGACAAGTTGGGCACTAAACCTAATAAGCAAATGCAAACAAAGATAAGCAAGGTAAATAAGCTAGAACAGGCATAAAAGCTAGAAATGGTAAAAACACTTAAATTTTTTATACTAAGACGCATATAAGCTCAAATAAGCTTAAGACAAAACCAAATAAGCTAGAACAGGCCTAGACAAATCTAATAAGCTAAACTACCCCTAAATAAGCAAATTCAACAAGCAATTAAGCTAAATTAAGTAAGAGAAACTCAGCAGTACTAGCTTAGAGTTAGTACTGCTAGCTTAGAGTTAGTACTGCTAGCTTAGAGTTAGTACTGCTAGCTTTAATAAAACACAATAAAATAAGAAATAAGCAAATAAGCTAAAAAAAACTAAAAACTGATAAACTCTTAAAATTACTTTGAAAAGGCAAATAAGCTTAAATAAGCTCTACTAAAAACAGTAAACGAAAATGGGTTTAATCTACTCTAAAAAGCTAAGCAGATCTTAAATAAGCAGAAATAATAAGCTAATAAGCAAAAATGAACTGACAGTACCAACATTATTAACTACCAGTACTAACCTAGAGTTAGTACTGTTAGTTGAAAATCCCAAAAGAGAACTAGCAGTACTAACTGTGGGTTAGTACTGCTTGTTCCAAACACCCCTCAAAGTTTTCAAAAGTCATTCTTTTTTATATTTCAAGCTGATTTGATCCCAAATTGTTAAAAACAGATTATCAAATAACAAAATAAGACACTTATATGCAGATTTCAATCAATAATAAGCACTTAAATAGGCTAAATCAGTCTAACAGTATTAACTAAGCACACTACCAGTACTAACTAAGAAGGTGACACAAATCATTTTTTAAACTAAAGTCTAAGCAGGATAAGCACTACACATCATAACAAAGCATAAACATAAACAATAAATAAGTACTAATAAGCAGATCTACAGTAAATAAGAAAAAAACGAGAAAGAGAGACTTACAACACCCTTGCTTAAACAGGGCTACTCAAGCTTTTACAAGCTAATCTACAAGCTCTGGCTTGTCAAAAACAAGCTAGTAGTGTCCATAAGCCCATCCATTTCTGGCTTATCATCCAAAATTATAAGTTGTGGTATTTTTTTGAGTGTGGAATTTTTTGTGACTTTACTTAATAATTCTTAGTATTGGAGTTAAAAACAAATGACTTATATGATTTTATAAGAACTCTTAAAAGTATTAAGTTAATGCTTTAACAAAGGAAATACAAAGATTCAGAATTAAACTTAAAAACTCCAAATTGGCAGTAAGACGATAAAATTAAAGTTACCAATAAGACTGGAAGAGTAAAAATTGCTTTAAATAAGTTGAATTTAAAACTTAAGAACTCGAATTTCTTTTGGTTACAATGACCCTATTTATACTAAAGAACTTCCTTCTTGGGCCTTTCAGCCGTGCTTTCTTTGAGAGAGCAAACTGAGGTGTGCTTCTTGTGTGAGAGCAATCAAAGCTTCAATCTTGGCCCTCCATTAGCATTTGTGCTTCTTTAAGTTAATGAGAGTCGTTGGATTTTGTGAATATGTGTGGGATTACCAACATGGCAAGTTTATATGGGGAGGTGGTGATAGTGGAGGTGAGGGTGATTGTTTATCCTCTGAATTTTTCATGGTTGCAGGGTAAAAGGGGAGAAGAGAACCCGTGATTGGTTCTTGGGTTCTGTTGGGTGGGAAAAATGGTTTTGGGTAAGTTGGCAGCTTTGGCCCCTCATCTCATATATCTTCATTGCAAATTTCGTCCTTGTGATAATCCAGGTTTGAAGGTTTGACAAAACTGCCCCTTCAACCTATACATACTAATTGCAAAATTCGTCCCTTTATGATACAACTTTAGGGGCTTGGCAGAACTGGCCCCTAAAGTTATACTTCACCCAATTTGCAAGTTCAGCCCTTGTCTTTTTATTCTTGTAATACAACTTGAGGTTTGGCAATTTTAGTCCCTCACGTTGTATTTTCTTCACTTGGCTAACTTTTGAATTTGTCGGGGTTGACTTTCTTGTTGACTTTGACTGACTTTAGCTTCGATTTGACTTTGTCTTTTCCATTCCGTGCTTGGTTTTGTCGTTTTTGACTTTGTTTTTCGTCATTTTCTGAATATCCGTTTCCTGCACAATATAAATGCAAAACAAACATATATTTGGCAGTTTTTGTCTGTTTTTTGTCATTTAAGTCCGTTTTTAATGGAAAAAGGCATGTGTAATTAAGCACATACCAGACTCTTCGAACTTCGTCTTCAGGAAATACTTCAACTGTTCAATGCTATAACTGTAGTGGAAAAGGACATTATTCTAGGAATTGTCCAAAGCCAAGAGTTCGTGATTCGAAATACTTCATGGAACAGATGTTTCTAGCAAAATAAGATGAAGCTGGAGTAATTCTTACCGATGAACAAAATGATTTCCTCTTTCCAGATGCTTCAAGGATAGAAGAAATTAAAGAACTCAGTGCAAACATATGCTTAATGGCCAGAATTCATCCAGCTAATAATACTTTTGATGCTAGGCCAAGCTATGGTTCTGCATTTATATGTGAGGTACAATCGTCATTGGTATGTGCTTAAATACACTTACCTTTTGCCTAATAAAACGAGCTAAAAAGACCAATAATGACCAATAAATACAGAAAAATGCATTGTATTCGTTTGTATTGTGAATTGTGTCTTGCAGGTAACGGATATTGCACTAAAGGACAATAAACGAAGCAAAACGGACAAAACCGAGCACGGGAATGGAAGAG
>BQNB010188718.1:0-11928 GCA_026074375.1 Tanacetum coccineum | reverse complement strand
GGAGCGTGGGTTTACACCCTCGTTGTATTTACAAGTTGCAACTTATCAAATAACTATAATAAAGCAAATTAATTACTATATTAATTAACAACGGAACTAAATTTTGGAAAAACAACGTATTATTAAAAAGCAAAGAAAACTTTTATAAAGTGATTGTTAGTGGTTGTATAAACATTTTTTCTATAAACTTGGTTATCAAAAAATACGAATAGTGTAGTACTGCTAGTGCTATTTTAACAAGTAAAACACATTGTGTAGGTTAGGTTATTAAATAGTGATAAATGAAAAATACATAGATCTAGACATCTAGTAGTCAAAAGGCTAAACTATTGGTCTCCACTTATCCTCTTCCCCATCTATCTTTCCCATATTTCACTCAACCATACAAATAAGACTAGAAAACACGTAAAGGGAAGAAAAAAGCCATTGTTAAGTAGCAAAATTCAATCCAAGAGCACTTGTTTGCTACCATTCACTGATGAGGGCACTAGAAATTTTGAGCTGAGTGATGCGGTGGGTTGCAACGCAAAGTTTGATAACCTTCCTAGGCAGAGTACCCAATTGTTGTAGTGTAGTATAAGCTAGACTCAGGGGGTTATTATCGTTCTCTAGGGGAATAGTTTAGGTATGCTTGAATTTTATGGTTACTAAGGTCTAGAGGTTGAGAGAAGATTATTTTTGTGTTTTTATATTTTTTAGAAAGCAAGTAAAATCTCGAGTTTGAAAGGAGGTTTGATTAAACTAATTAACTATCCTTAATTCTAAACTAATTGGAGAAAAGTAAAGTGATGGAAAAACTTATATGGTTAAACAAATGTGTTTACCTAATCATGCACTACTCCCTAGTTAATATCTCTCGCTTTATTGCCCGTCACCCTCGTTAATGTAATGTGTAAGTATTAAAATACTTTATTTGAAATCCACCCAAATGGCAAGCTAGTATGAAGACTATTGTCAGGTATCCTCTAGCCTAATCGCGTTTCCCTGGACGTCTATGCTAATGTAATATCTTATAGCTAGTTTTCTAAAGTCTAACGCGCACACCATTAACAAGATGCAGTAATAAAAGAGAAAATTAACTAAGTTTCATGCAATCATAAGCAAACACAATTTAGATTTAGCCAAGCATGTTAATTGAAAGCGAAGAATAATTAATCAAACAACACATAGACATATCAAATCAATAAAAGGGATAAAGAACTTCACTTCAATTAAACATGAGTTATGATGAGTACACAAGGGTCAAGAAACCCTAAAAACGACCTAAATGTCTACTCTAAAGCTTACTAATGATTTCCACACGATATTTCCACACAAAACCTAAATAATAAGGTTGTATATATATGCTCGCAACTCTAATGGCGTCGCTTTTTAATCCTGACGCCGCAGCCTGCCAAATCTTCTTAGGGCTTCTTCTATGTCGGCTACTTTGACGTCTTCACAAAAGTTAGTGATGTTGTCACTCTTTAACATTGACGGAATTAGATGGAAATCTTGACGCCGTCTCTACGGCCTATAAACCATGCTTGATCAAAATTTTGTAGAGTTGCATTCTGGTCCCGTTTCTTCTCAAATTAAGTCCAAGTCATGTGTATTTCCTCCAAATGCTTCCCAAATGTTAAAACAACAAAAAGAAACGATTAAGCATAATAAATTGGGATATTTGCAAGATTTTGGTGGTTAAATGACCTCGAAAAAGTATATCAATGACACCTCATCATATACCCCTACACTTGGGATTTGCTTGTCCTCAAGCAAATAGGTTTTTCTACCTAGTAAATAGCAACGTCGAGGGCATTTAACCTACTCAATAAATATAATTTATGGCATAACCGGATAAACCTTGTAATTAAAAGCAGGGAAATTATATACTAGCACCTCACGTAAGTGTTTGGATTCTCTCTTTCTCTCGGTGTAATAATGAATTATAACATGTATAGGAAACAGAAGAAATAACACTCACTACCTGTCATAGTATATAAATTACTATAAGCTTGATAAAGGATCAAAACCTCCACCGCTTTGGCGTAAACACCTAGGAATTACTATCAAAGAGGTCTTTAAAGGGTTGTGACGTTTAGTTGTAGGGTAAAGGAAACACGGTTGGGGGATATGGGGGAATTTGGACTGGTGACAAGTTAATTATCTACAAGAATACATGTAAAAGGCGTTGCTAAGCCAAGACTCGACGAAACTAGGACAATAATATACACTACTCTACATCAAACTCTTTCTTTTCTTTTCTCGGTACTTTCTTGACATAAACATTAGCAAGATGGCATCCCGTATATCCTAACATATTTTTTTACTTTTTTTATATATACACTTTTGCCCTGCCATCTGCTGAAACATAAATAATATACATGACTTGGGGTTTATAATTGCACCCTTACACTTGAGTTTTATTACAACTTAATAATAAACTAACTAATTACCCGAATTAAGAAGAATCTATAAGACATGGAGAATATTACACAAATATAGGGGTAATGACTTAACTTTTCTTCCCCATTTCTCCATAAAAAACTACTATGAATCTTAATCGTCCCAAAACTGTATACACTAACAATGACTCGACTTAGCAACCATGTATTCAAGTAAACAATTAACTAGGGTTAAACAAATGTGATAACAATAATGTACTAAAAATAAGTACATACAAGAAAGGCTAAGGCGATTTGGGTGTAACATTTTTGGTGGGGTGTAAACAAATTTCAACTACTAAATACTCCAGAATAGTCTATTCAGGAATTCCTTAATCTAAAGAAATCCCTTTTCGGTCGTTCCAAAATACTTAATAGAAGAAAACAAAAATGATAAGCTCAGAGGGGGTGTACTAAGGGTATCTCGCACTAAAAATAAGTGCAAAGCAAGGGTGTGAGGTAGTTATATGATCGAGTAGACCATCATAACTATAAAAAATACAAGCTAAAAATAGGGGTTTATCCTAATGCCTCTTATCACTTAGTAAATCCTAATCACACGAATGCGATCTCACTAGCAGTCTTGGGATGAATCGCTAAAGCAAGTTCTAGAATTTATAATACTACCGTTACACTCTCATAAGCATTAAATATGAATGCTTTTAATTCTAAAGATCTAGTGGCAAACCTCACATTTTAAGGATGGAATTTTTGAGTGGTAGGGTTTTTGTGCTAGTAATATAACTCCTATCCATGAGACGCTTCTAATACTACTGTTTCACCGATATATGCCATAAAAAATTGGGTCAAGTTACCGTCCTAAACTATGTTTCAGTATATTACACATCATTTTAAAGATAAAGCAAATTCAATAGAAGGAATATTTTTTAAGGCTTTTATTTCCCCCTACACTTATTTTGAACAATGTCCTCAATGTTCTATGAGTACCCGAAAAACGAATAAAAGTAAAATAAGAAAAGCGAGAGAAACTAATACTCCCCTGGTTTTGCTCAATATTAGAGAAGAAACAAGATAATTCCGGTTAAATCTTCATCCAAGAATCGTCCAAATGAAAATCCAAAGAACTTTCAGACTCTCCTTATTAAATAAAACCTGAAAATTAAAGATAAAAACAACTATACCAAGCGTAAAATTCGGCGGTAAATGATATATATAACCCTCATTAATTAAGTACTAGACTCTATGAAAGCAATAAAGATAGGATGTATGTACTAATGTAATCGTGGTTTTCTGCAAGAATTGGGAAAATTAAAAATTCTGGAAATTCTACAAAAATAACTTTTCAAAAATTCAAAAAATACGAAATTTCCTGTAGCTGTAGTGGTGACGCCGTCAGGATTAAATCCTGACACCGTCTCCACCCACTGTGAAGTTTTATAAATTCGTTTTTCAGAAAAATTTCTACAAAAATACCCCATTAATTATTTTCTGGAAAAAAATTCTACATAAACTACAAAAACGGTTAGTACAAACATATGACTCATAACAAACAAACAAAACACAAAATGTGAATTAATATAAAGTTATTAATTTTATATGTTTGAAAATTTTGGTTTTAGAAACCGGATATCTTCCCTTGCACTTATTTTATGCGAAATACCTTTGATTGTAATTAAGACGAGGTTAAATACAAAACAAAGCATGATCACATATATCAAACATATAAGAACAAATAATAAAGATAAAAACACACAACACTCCTAAAATGCATGAAATAAAAGATTGGGTTGCCTCTCAATAAGCGTTTTTTTTATTAACGAGTCTTCTAGCTAGACTCGGAGTCACACTCCTAAGAATCATGAAAATGTTCTAAGTCGATGATCTCGCTTGGATTCTCTTTCTAGGACAGTTTCCTAGTTGTGGGATTTGATTGAAAGGTATTATTAAATTTCTCTCCATCGGGGTCAATCAATTCAATCTAAATGTGCCACGCACCATCTCCTTCTTTAGGTGGCTTATTCTAATCTATTTTCTTTTCTATCAACTCTTCTAACTCCCACATATTTCTCTTTAAATTGATGGGTATAGTTCCTAGGAATTCTACCATCTTTTTAAACACTAAGACATCCTTAAAGGGGATGAGTTCGGCATCCCTAGCAATTTCTCATTCCTCGGGCAAATGGTGATTCATAAAGTCTTTCTTTGCGTAGTAAGGGGGTCGGGCACCTATCCCATCCGTACTAGGTCGTGGTTCATAATATTCTCGTTTTCCTAGGGTAGTCAAATAGGGTACATCCTCAACACCTAGGTCGATTTCTTTAACTCCAAATATTGACCTAGTAATTCCTTCTCATACCGTTATTTTGGCTTTCTTACAATCTATTATGGCACTAGCGGTTGCTAAAAATCCTCTTTCTACAAGTAAAGGGCACGTAGGGTCTTTTTCTATATCAATGACATAAAAGTCCTCCAAAAGTTTTAACTTTCCTATGTGAACCTCTACATTCCTTACAATTCCTACGGGATATGACTTAGTTCCATCCGATAATCCTATGACATTTTTGGTCTCTTCTAATAATCTAATTTTATTGACCATTAGAGTTTTAACTTGTAGTTGGTCTTTTTGAAAATCGTTTGTTGGTTTAAAACACATTTTAATAGCATTGACCTAATTAACGGGACGAGATGAACTTTGGGGATCTTTGGTCAGGTAAGAACTAGCAGACGAAACCAAAGAGGTGGGGTTAACATTCAAATTCGGGTTCTTAACCATATCACTTGGGAGTGCTCCCATCATTTGGTCATTGATGGCCTTCAAGAATGTGTCAATTTTATTTGTCATTTTGCCTTGTTGTTGTTTGAAATCGTTTTCAAATTTAGATAACCTAGCGTCTTGAGATGCCATAAAGTTAGACACCAATCCTTGGAGATTTGATTGATTATTAAAATTTTGAGGATTGTTGTTGAAAGGGAGATTCAGGAACAAACCATTAGGTTGAAAACGATTAGGTGGGCTTAAAAATTATTTTAAGAATTTTGAGGTTGCCTCCACCTAAGGTTTGGGTAACTTTTCCATGACGGATTATAAGTGTCACCGAGATTATTTTGCTCGGGTTTAAAAGTGAACCACTTACCTCCCGCTTCGTCGGTACACGAGGATACATAATCAACAAAAGCTTGCTCGGGATTTTCTATGCAATATTGAGTGTCATGGGGACCACTACAAATCTCACATGAAGAAGTAATTTTGTTCACTTGAACGGATGGTTTAGGAGCAAGATGAGCTTCCATCAAATATTAGACTTAATTTTCAAACTCGATGAGACGATGATCGGATGCATTTGGGACAACATGAGGCAAAGAGATTGCCTTGACCAGTTTAGCAAAGTCTCTTGGGTCATTCAAACTTTTGTTGTCATAGAGGGCGAGGTCCTCTATAAGTGCCCAAGATTCCTTAGCGTTTTTGTTACGTAGCTTACCACCGGCTGATTGATTGATGGTGCGCCTTATGCCAAGATTCACATGGTTATAAAAGATTTGGACTTGGAGCCAAAGTTCGATACCATGATGAAGGACTTTTTGAAGTAAGACCTAGAAACGAGTCCATGCTTCGGAAAGAGATTCACCTTGGTGTTGTTGGAACATCAAGATGTCATTTTAGAATTTGGCAGTTCTTCCCGGTGGGAAAATTTGAGCAAGGAACCAGGAAGTGAGATCCTCCCAAGTGGAAATGGATCCCGCGGGTAGACGTTCAAGCTAATTTCTAGCTTGATCGCGAAGGGAAAATTGAAATAAACGTAGTCGTGTTCTTTCTCTATTTTCAACATTAAGGTCAAGTAAGTTAATTTTTAGAAAATCCTTAAGATGTTGATTTGGGTCCTCAGACCGAAGTTCGTGGAATGAACATTCGTTTTGCACTAATCAGACGGTGTCGGATCGCAGAGGCACCACAATGTTCCCTTCGAGGAGCTCAATGGTGTTTCGATAGCCCTCGTGGCTTGGTTGGTAATAATCTCCTAAAGTAAGGGGTGGATTTCCGTTTTTCATGATGGTAAACGAAAAAGGAAGGGTTTACGAAACAAAGGGAACGAAGAAAAGATAGACTACGAGAAAGCTAAACTAAAAAGAAAAATAAAATCTCACTCGATAGGAATCTTTTAAGTAGACCTAAGCTAGATAGAATCCGAAACCTAGACTATTCCCCGGCAGCGACGCCAAAAACTTGATGCGGTGGGTTGCAACGCAGAAGTTTTACAACCCTCATAGGCAGATTACCTCATCGTTGTAGAGTAGTATAGGCAAGACTGGGGGTGTTATTATCATTTTTTAGGGGAATAGTTTGGGTAGGCTCGAATTATATGGTTACTAATGTTTAAAGGTTGAGAGAAGATTATTTTTATGTTTTTATATTTTTTAAAAAGCAAGTAAAATCTTGAGTTTGAAAGGGGGTTTGATTAAACTAATTAACTACTCCTAATTCTAAACTAATTGCAGAAAAGTAAAGTGATGAAAAAACTCATATGCTTAAACAAATTTGTTTACATAATCATGCACTACTCCCTAGTTAATATCTCTCGTTTTATTGCCCGTCACCCTCATTAATGAAATGTATAAGTATTAAAATACTTAATTCGGAATCCACCCAAATGGAAAGGTAGTATGAAGACTATTTTTGGGTATCCTCTAACCTAACCGCGTTTTTCTTGACGTCTATACTAATGTAATATCTTATAGCTAGTTTTCTAAAGCCTAACACGCACACCATTAACAAGAAGCAATAATAAAAGAGAAAATTAACTAAGTTTCATGCAATCATAAGCAAACACAATTTAGATTTAGCCAAGCATGTTAATTCAAAGCGAAGAACAATTAATCAAACAACAAATAGACATATCGAATGATTAAAAGGGAATAAGAAATTCACATCAATTAAACATGGAGTTATGACGAGTACACAAGGGTTAAGAAACCCTAAAAATGACCTAAATGTCTACTCCAAAGCTTAATAATGATTTCTACATGATTTTTCCACACAAAACCTAAAAAATAAGAGTTGTATATATAGGCCCGCAACTCTGACGACATTGCTTGTTAATCCCGACGCCGTCCGCCCGCCGAATCTTCTTAGGGCTTCTTCTATGTCGGCTACTTTGACGCCGTCACAAAAGTTAGTGACGCTGTCGCTCTTTAACATTGACAGTGTTAGATGGAAATACTGACGCCTTCTCCATGACCTGTAAACCTTGCTTGATCAAAATTCCGTAGAGTTGCATTCTTGTCTTGATTCTTGCCAAATTGAGTCCAAGCCATGTGTATTCCCTCTAAATGCTTCCCAAATGCTAAAACAACAAAACGAAACGATTAAGCACAATAAATGGGGATATTTTCATAATTTTGGAGGTTAAATGACCTTGAAAAGTGTATAAAATGACACCTTCACTGAGGGCACTTACTCTTTTATCACCAAATCTGCATTTTTTTCTTACTAGTTTAGTCTTTCTGCAAGAACATGGTTGGGGCACTTCCCCCTACTACCCTCTACATGTGTAACACCCCTATTTTTACAATATAGTAGCGGAAGCTAGTCTGAGGTATTACTTCAAGGTACAATAGTCATAATCATAGAAAACGAATCAAAAACAGTCGTTTTTGAAAATTTAGTTATCATTCATTATTTCATTAGAGTTTTTACAAAAGAGAGGTCCCAAAATCTAAAACACAAAGTTTGAATGATAACAATTTTGCCATCTTCAAGTCCTCGCCACTCCGTGTCATAAGTTGCTTAATTACCTGAGATAAAACATGCTAAAAAGTCAACACAAAGGTTGAGTGAAATTCATAGGTTTAAGTTAAATAGTTTGAATGCAAATTCGATATTGGGTTACGTTGTTATACACCCGTTATTTGTAAAACAATATTATTGCCATTAGCTCATGAATCCGAAGCCTTGGGATATATTTGATACGTTATAGCCCCAACGGGTGCCTTTGCCAAAACACCCGCAGTTATATTCTAATGATGTGCAATTGGTTACCGATATCACTGGGTACACCAACGGGGAGTCCAACCCAAATAGATCTATTCACAACATTCGCGCTCACTCCGTAGAGTAATTAACGGTTCATGATATTGGGGACTTAAAGGCAAAATAGTTACTTAGGCAATAATAAATCAGGACAACATACAGAAAATAATTGCATTCATGGTTTATAGCATGTATCCCCCTCGCGGGTTTATAAAACATTTGAAAGATTGAAATGCGAGGCTATGAACTCACCTTAACAGTATAGGGAAATTTGATTGATAGCAAAGGTATATGAAATGAAAGTAACGGCTTCGTCACACGCAACCTGGGGTAATATGTCAAGTCTTAGTTTGATTGTTATGTTTCAAAACTTTATAAAGTATAATGTATATCTCTGATTGAATTATTAGGAGTATTGTATCACCGTTCGGGCCATCATAATTCAGAGGTCATTCAGTAAACATTTGAGGAGCTAGGGCACTTTAAATCGTAAACCCAACAACTCAGTCAGAACGTAATACCAAGATGAAACCCCTTAATATGAAGCTCCCTAGTATTGTGATACGATATAGATTCGGGACATGATTTTTATAAAGCACATCGATGATGAATTTTATAATAGTTATAACATAATCGGTTTTAAGCGTTTTGCTCAATAACTCGAAATGATAAGCACGTCAAGCGTTAAGTAAAGTTATGTTTTATAAGGTTTTGAACACATTTCTATACTTTTTCAAAATGTTACATTTTAGACCATTAAGAATGAAAAATGGCAAAATATACCCTTGGAGTTTTCACTTTTACAAGTTTGGTCCTTCTAGTTTAAAAGATGTACAAAGTAAACCTTGTAATTTGGAAAGTAACATAATAGACCCCTATAGTTATAACTTTGATAAAATGACATTTTCAGTCCCTTTAGTTCTAAGTTTCAGAAAGTTACGATATATACCCTTTTGCATGAAAAATGTATCGTTTTTAGTCCAAAATCCATAATAATGATATTTTTCAATATGAAAAGTAATTTACAGGTTATAGCTTATTAATATAAGCTAAAATATGAAGGTTTAACGTAACAAATATTCAAAATAACGATTCGTTAAGCTAGAAATCAAAACGGGTCGAATTAGGGTTTTAAAATGAAAACGCGCGGGTTTTAAGTTTAAATTCTTTCAAGACTTAATAAAGTACTTATTATAATGTTAGATAAGCTTATTAGGATAGATTATAACAATAGTTTACAAGTTTAGCTTATAGATTAAGCAAAAATGTGAAATTAGGGTATGAAAACAGAATGTGAGCTTATGGAACCTAGTTTTGAGCTTATAGCTTGGAAACGGGTCAAAATCAGGACTTTTAGCTACGTACTCCTAGAAAAACAACTCCGGGGCTTCGTTTCTTGGTTTCTTTGCTTTACTTCTGGTATTGGGACTTCTATTGATCTTCTATTTCTGCTATGTAAGTATTAGAACTCCATTTGTGGGTAAGAGAGAAGTTGTGGGGGATGGTTTAAATGTATGTGTATGTTTTGACTTATATAGGGTTAGAAACACTTGGTGATCAAGTTTTCTTAGCATCTAAGGGAGTGATAAGTGTCTAACCTAGTAGAGATGACAAAAAAGAGCTAGTATGGTGAGTAACATAAGCTAGAAACTAGCCTTGAGGTGTTGTTTGGTCCTTGTGATGCCGCGACATATAAGAGAAAGAAAGGAGGTGACAAGGCCTCCTTGGTGACCAAGGAATGAAGTGAGGTGCTTGTAAGCAGCTAGGGGCTGAAGTAGGTGAGTCATGGAGGTGTGTGGGTGCTTGGTTGGTTTTCAAAATAGGTAAAAAGGAGGGAAAATGAGTATAGAGTTCAAACTTGCTCGGGTTAGGGTTTTTGGTTCAAATTTCATGTACAATGGAGTAATGAGGATAGATTATGAAATGTAATGTTGTAATTAAGTGTTTATAACTTAATTTGATTAATGGTTTAGGTTAATAATGGGTAAAAACGAAGAAATGGGTCATGGTTTAGAAACTAGCTCGGTTTTAGGGTTTCTTGGTTTGAATTAGGGTTTTGAGTTTAAAAATGAGTCTAAGTGATTGAAATGGAGGGAAATGTTGTTTAAAAGTTGAGCATTGCTTGTTTGTACATTGTACTTAATAGTTTGTACAAGATTCGTTAGGAAAGGGGGGTAAAATGGCTATTTTAGATGTCATGCTTAATGACTTGTACATTGTGCTTTTAAGGACTTGTACCTTGACTTGGAGGGAGTTTATATTTCAATTGAGATGTTATATTACTTGTACATATGATTTAGTAGCTTGTACATTCACTTTAGATGTTAACTTTACATGGAATTAGGGTTTTAGAGGTATACAATAACGGTTTAAGGCCTGTCTGGATATAACGTTGCAAATGGTACATTATATGAGTAATGTACTTTGTAAAAATGATATTAAGATATTGACTTGACATGTTATGATGTTTTCTTGACATATATGAAGATATGATTTCCATAGGTAGGTTGCGTGAGCTCGTTAACTTTAGTTATGCAAGTTGCGTTGCATATTGAGATATTGGTAAGGTAAGTAATGTAATAAAGCGAAAAATTTCCCTGAAAAAGGTGGTTCATATATAATAGATAGATAGTACATTGAATCTAACTTAATATATGGATATTTACATTGATGAAAATTTGCGAGTTGTTATAATTACAGCTAAGGGTGTGTTTGGTTGGCTGTTTAACAGCAGTAGGTGTGTTTGGGATAGCAGGAATACACCAAGGGGTGCGTTTGGGATAGCAGGAATACATATGGGTGCGTTTGGGTTAACCGGAAATACCCAAAGGGTGTGTTTGGGCTAGTGTTTGGGATAATAGTAAAACAACAAGGGTGCGTTTGGTTTATACAGATAGACTAATAAATATAACATAAGATTTTATAAATATAAAAATCGGATTAAATGGTTTTAAATGGTAAATAAATGTGTTATTTACTCAATCTCGTTTAGATATATTTATATATATATATATATATATATATATATATCGAAATACGTGTGTATTTGCATTATAGATTGATTAAAAAGGAGGAAAACATTGAGTTTTGGTAAATATGGGAAACGTCATATAAACGAAAAGATTTTGCCAAAATTTATAAAAATTACCATATTTAGTAATTTTAACTATAATTTCTATTATTTTAGAAATTTGATAGAAGAACGAAGTTATATAATTATAACTTTTGTAAAAGCTTTTAAAACATAGTTTACATAATTCGTAACTTAAAAACGTGCGTTTATTATTATGCAAGAACATTTTAATAATTTAATTGGTGATTTCCGAAAACGCGTCGAAATATTTTGTTTTAATTATTTTTCTCACGTTCCTCATATGATACTTACAAAGTATTATATACTCGTATTATTCTTTTGGGTGTTTGTCTTTGTCATGTAATTCACGATATGAATTATACACTTGTTCATTCTTAATATATGTAATATATACGGAATATATTACACATTTTGCGCTTATCTTT
>BQNB010188717.1:0-11928 GCA_026074375.1 Tanacetum coccineum | reverse complement strand
ATTTTGGACTTAATTTGCAAATATTTTCATGCATAGGGGTTAATATCGTAACTTTCTAAAATTTATAACTAGAGGGGCTGAAAATATTATTATTCCAAATTTATATATATGAGGGGCTGTTTTGCCAAGTTGTAAAGTTAAAGGTTTAAATTATATACACTTTATATATAAAGGACTAAACTTGTAAAAGTTTATAAACCAAGGGTATATATTGCCATTTTGCATTCTTAAAGGTATTTATAAGACTCGATTTTATTTAAACCCGACACATTTGTCATTATCATTCATCGATCGAAACATTATAAAATAATTATGTTATAAATATAACCTAATTTATCATCCGCTAGCTTTTGAAGAAACCTAAAATGATAAAATCTTATCATTTAATCTATAATGTATCACGTTACTAGGGAGTTTCATGTAAGGGGTTTCATTTGGGTATACATTTTGACGAGTTTGTTGGATTTACGATTTAAAGTGTCCTGGACCCTTAAACGTTTACTGCATGACCTCTTAATTATGATAGCCCGAACAGTGATATAATATTTCCATAAATTAATAAATCAAAGTAAGATGTATGTTAAACTTTATAAAGTTTTGAAAACATAAACAATGACACTTAGACTTGACATATTACCCTCAGGTTACGTGACGAGGCCGTTACTTTCATTTCATATACTTTTGCCATCAATCAAATTTCCCTGTTAAGGTGAGTTCATAGCCTCGCATTTTAAATCTTTTAAATACTTTATAAACCCGCGAGGGGGATACATGCTTAAACCATGAATGCAAGTATTTTTCCAACTTTATGCTATCCATATATATTATTGCCTAAGTACCTTTCACTGCTAATATTTCTTAATCATGAACCATTAGTCACTTGCGAGTGAACGCGAATATTGTGGATAGATCTATCGGGGTGTGACGACTCCCGTTGGTGTACCTATACTTTCTGGTACCAATAGCATTATATTTGATTATAATGGGTTACTTCGGCAAGTTACCTTTCTACGAGGACATTTGTTCCTCAACCAATGTCACTACGGTAATTTCCATGTTAACGTATTAATATCAGGAGCTTAGGGCAATAATACTGTTTTTCCATAATAATTGTATATGCAATTGTTACAAACTATGGGTGTATAACAACGTAACCCACTATGACTTGTATTCAAACTATTTATCATAAACCTATGAATTTCACTCAACCATTGTGTTGACCTTTTTAGCATGTTTATCTCAGGAAATTGAGCAACTTATGGAACGGAGTGGCACGGACTTGAAGAATGGCTAAATTGTTATCATTCAAACTTTATGTTTCTAGATTTTGGGACCTCTCTTTTGTAAAACTCTGATGAATAAATGAATGATAACTAAATTTTTCAAAACGTCTCTTTATGATTCGTTTTCTATGATTATGAATGTTGTACTATGAAGTAATACCCCAGATTAGCTTCCGCAGCTATATTTGTCAAAATAGGGGTGTTACAAGTATTAACATCATTAGTACTGCTAGTGCTTGAAGCAGTCTTAAAGGCTAAGTTTTGAGCACCACTACTTGCACCAACAGATTTCTTTACATCTTGTTCAACAATTTTAAAGTTGCTGTACAAATCATCAATGCTCATTGTTTCAATATCAGCCTTATTCATCTAGACTACAACATGAGTATTCCACTCAGGAGGCAAGCTTCTTAGAAATTTTGAATTTAAATCTTCTTAAGTGATGACCTGATTGAAGCAATTTTATACACGTAAAATATAAAATATATAATATGATGGAAAATTACCAGATTACCCTTGAGGACAAAGGTAAAAAGGAAATTCTTCAAAATATATATAATATAATACGTATATTAACCGGGAAGTATGATTCCCCGGGTCGTTATCCCCAACGACTTGTGAAATTGAAACCACGTTTGATGCTCGGACAATGATTTGAATTGGAAACAATGGATGATTTGATTAACTACTTTTAACAATTAAAATTAACAAATTCTAACAATTAAGCATGAAGACAAATAACGGGAAATCAAAATTTAACTAAAAACGCAAAACGGGACCTCTAAACGGAGGTCAAAAACCCTAAATTTCTAAAAATAACCCTAACTTAAAATTTTCTTTTTAAATGGACTTTATTTGACTAAAAAGTAAGTTTAAAGAAAACTAGAACAAAAACGGAGTTAAAATGAGCGTTAAAACACGAAAAATGAGAACGGGAACGAATCCTTTTCTTTAAAAAACGAAATTTTGCAATTTAGACTCTACGAAAGCAAAACTAATTTTCCTATGAACTTTATGATAAAAGAAAATTTTCTAAAAAAGATTTATATTTTTTTGATTATTTTTCTATTTTTTATGATTTTTTAAAGTTTTTAATGAAAATAAATGTTTAAAAATACTAAACGAACTATAAAAATTCTAGAAAAATTACAAAAAATAGCTTATACTACTTAAAACCTAGGAAAAATTAGTTTATAAATACAACTTATCAAATAAGCCTTGAAATAAGCTGAAACAGCTTATAAAGCTTATAAGGAAAAAATGTGTATAAAAGTTAAATTAAATGAGAGTCTAACGGAAAAGACCCAAGGGCACAGCGGTAGGGAGTGTGGTGTGTGTGTTTATAAAAGGGTTGAGGTGTTGAGGTCGGAGGTTCGAGCCTTGCTCACCCCCGATTTCCACTTCCCCCTTCTTTTTTTAAAAAAAACTTAAAGAACAAAAGTTGTTAAGTACTTGAAAATAAGCATTTTTAATAAGAGAAACTTTTTGTGAAAAGCACTAAATAAGCTGTTAAACAGCTTATAATACGACAGAAAGTACTTAGCTACTTTTTTTTTGATTTTTCTTTAACTAAATAAGCTAGAAACCTTAATAAGCTTAAATTTAAGACTAAATAAGCTAGAATAAGCTAAACCTAAGCTACTGAGCTAAATAGAACTAAAAATAAGCAACTAAATAAGCTAGAAAACTAAATAAGCCTAATCTTAAAATCAATCCCCAAACAGTCCTTAAGGACACTTTGAACTTAAAAATCAAAAACCAATTAAGCTAAAATCTACAATAAGCTAAGACAGAAGCTGAGCTTTTGAAAACTAGATAAACAACTTATAAGATATAATTCTAATCCATAAAATCTAATCCTATAAGCTAGAAATCTAAATTTAGAAGCTAATTACTAGTGACTACTGTTTTTAGCTTTTAGGAATTTTAGAGAAATTTAAAAGCTAAATTTAACTAGTAAACAAGCTAGATTATTAAAAACCAATTTTAATCTAACTAATCCTATATGTAAACTAAAGATCTACTGAGTTTTGAAAGCTAAAACCTATTCAAGCTACCTAAAATCCTAATCCAAATGGACTATAGTCCTTGACAGCAGTTCTAACTACTAATGCACTTGGCCAAATGGTCAAAACCAATATGCAGGTGACCTTAGTGGTCAATCCTGCATTAAACACACTCAATAAGTGTGTTTGATCACTTAGCAAGCAAAATTCCAAGCCTATGAAGGCTTGGATCAAATCTAACTAGCTAACTTAAAACAAATACCTCCCCTGGTGCACAGCTTATAAAATCAACCTTAACTTGTTAGATTTTGAAAACTAACTTATGAAAATAACTTTTCTACTGGATTTAAATGATAATGAAACTAACTCAAGCAAATTGCACAACTCAGTTTGACTTTAAGGAGTCAAACATCACTAAACTAGACACTCCTTTATACTAGACAGGTTCAACTTTAGTTTTCTACTATGAAATCTAACTAACAATTTTCAGTTATCAGATTTTGAGCAAACATAAACTAACCTATCAAACTTATTTTAACTACTATTTAAGCTAGAAAACAAAGATCTATGAATTAACCTTATATTTTTGGTTTTATTTATTGATTTCTAAGACAAGTTAAGCAAAATAAAGATCTAAGCTATATTAACTAAAAACAGATTATCAACTAAGACTAATAAGCACATAAGATAACTTTAAGCACAATTAGTAAGATAATAAGCAGATTAAGCAACTAATAAGAAAACAAGCAGATCTAAACTAGGACTTTTAAAATAAGTAAGGAAATAGAAACTAACCAATTGCCTTAGCAAAACAAAGGCAGAAATGCTCAAAGAGCTTATCAACAGCTCTAGCTTATCAATGATAAACTAGTAAAAGTCCTTAGAAGCTCTTCTATTGTAAGCTTCCCTTCCAATTTTCCAAAGTCCATTAAGCAAAGGTATTTATCTGATTTTAGAGTTTAAGTAAATTAAATGATCAATTAAGCTCAATCACAAGCTTAGAGATTTGTGAGAGCTTAAGATGAGCTTATGACAAGCTTATGAAACAGTAACAAAAGCATTTGAGATATTTAAAAAAAACTTATAAGTGAAAACAATTTATGAAAAACTATCCTGAGGATTTTATTAATACTTAAAAACAGATTACAATTATAGATAAAAGGAAATTACTAGAGCTTTTGAAAATAAAACATTACATTTAAACTAAAAATACAAAAGAGCTTTTTTAACTAAAAGATGCAGAAAAAGAAGATATCCTTGAGGAAGTGAGGAGCTCAAATTTATAGGCACCAGGGAAGCTTCTAGGTCTAAATTCAGTTACACCTCCTCTCAATCTTGTCCGTACATTTATTCAATGATTGGAGAATCATTCTTGGCCGTTACATCACTTGATAGCTCACACGGATTGCCAGCGTGGCAATCCATGATTGTGACATGTTGTGCTTCTTCTGAGTGTACTTCAAGTATAAAAAATCCATCCTTGAGTGTTACTTAGCATCTAACGTGGCATTCACTTTGTGGGTATTGGCTAATGAGACACTTGTGTGACGTTTTAACCCTGCCAAGATGAACTTTATCCCTTGAATTGTTGATCTACATGGTCAATTACCATTTGCCCCTTGTTTTTATCCAGTGGTTAATTAGGGAAGGAGATGAACAGTAAAACTGTTTCTCCCGCCTATATTGAAGGGGCAAGGGGGGTTGACTTGGTTTGACTTGGGCTTATAAAAAGAGATTGGGCCAGAGGATGGTATTTGGGTTTGGACTTATGAGTAAAGGGTTAACGGGTTGTACGGGCTTGGGGTTATAGTTAACGGTTGTTAACTATAAAAGGATTTTAGCTCATTTAAAGTTAGGGACCATTTTTGTAATTTGGGATAAGATGAGGGACTGAATTGGATACTTTTGGGATTTTTGTCTTCTTGTGACCTTGACTTTGGTTGACCAAGTTGACTGAAGCTGACCATTCTTGACTTTGATAGCATTCTCTTGGATTTTTGTGTGCTCTTCTGTTCCCGTGTCCGTGTTTGCCAGGTTTTAACCGTTTTATTATGATTTTTTGCTTTATCCGTACCTACACAATAAGAAAGACAAAACAAGCAATATACAAGCCTTTTATGCACAGTTTTGGTCTTTTTAGGGTCTATTTTGATATAAAACGGATATGTGTTTTCACACATATCAAAATTCCCCAAACTAAGCGATTGCGTGTCCTCACGCAATATTACATGCTCTATAACCAAATACCTCAAAACCTCCCCAAACTAAACCTTTGAAAAGTAGCAAAGATTTTTGTGGAGAGAGTTAAGAGATCACAAGTTATAAAACACCCCGATTTCCCATTTTCCTAAACTTTCTTTTTTCATTTTTTTTATATTTATAATATTATTTTGACTTTCATTATTCCGTAATGTTTGGGATATAGAACGCAAGTTGCATTTCGATTCCACGTGAATGCCCATAAAGGATATATTATCGTTCCAGACTTTATTTCCTTATCAAACCAGCTTAAAGTACTAAAATCACAGCTAAATATCAATAAAGATGCTAACACTACTCATATTTTGCATCTTGTGATCTTTTTTTACTCCGTATTTATTATATCTTTAATGTGAGTGGGATATCTTAGAATTTCAAACCATGGATCTTAACTTTTTTTTGGTGGCTCTGCAGGTGGGTGGGAGTGTTTGATTTTTTTTTTTGTGTGGACAACATACTATGCTTTACGTCCACCTTAGAATAATGCGTTTAAAGCGAGATCATCTCATGTAGCGACTGTTCGCTCGGACATCCCAACCTTGTGGCTAAGTGACCAGGCTTTTGACACCCCATAGAGACTAGTATCGGGACTCACGGACCTTAGGTTTCAAAAACACTCAGGTTTCCCGGATATTCATAGCTTATAAAATAGAATGGTCAAAGTATAAAAGCATATTTGAATTTAACAAAAAGAAGTCAATTATTAATTTAATTTAACCATTTAGACATTTATGCAGTTATAACCCTCGACCTTTTAGAAGGCTGCAATATCGGTTGTGAGCCGGCAAGATGCAACAAACTTTTATCAGTCTCGGATTTTTATTCTTACTATGGGCTTTCTTTAGAAGACTACCACATCGGTTGTGAGCCGGCAAGAGGTAGTAAACTTTTATCAACCCGCAGCTTTAATTATTACTTTTATTTTTTATCATCTTAATCTATTTTTTTTTGTATTATATATTTTTCTCTTATTTAAAGAAGACTTCTTTTGAAAAATTCAAATTAAATTGACAAAGACTAAAATTTTTGCTATAATTATTACATAAAAAAATTTGTTGATTAAGTTTTAATTTCCAAAAACTGCACGTATATTAAATCGTTAAAAGCTTATGGGAGAAAAAAGCAACAAGTTACATACATGAGCTCTTAGATTTCCAAATAATCTTTGTTTAGCATCCTACTCATACTTAACTCTATCATTTTTCGTTCTTCGCGAATAGCGAACGCTTAGCCTAAAAGTTAAGGAACAAGCTAGAGCTCAACACACGGCTCGAATCGGGTCAACAATTTTAACATATTAGTATTGACGAGCAAACAAGATAGTCAAAAGTGTGACAGAAAACGCACTTATTTTTATATTTGAAAAGTTTAAAGAAAATTTTCATTTTTTTGATAGAAATTTTTGTGGGATTACGGGGTTAAGTGGAACAAACGGCAAAAAGTAGGCAAGATCATTTCAAAGATATTCTACCCATTACTAAATCAAACATTGTCCGCAATGTTTTCTAGCCTAAGATTAAAAAAAAACATACTAGAACTCAAAAATGTCGAATGTATAACTTCTAAAACGCATGAAGTAAGACGTATCATCAAAAATCACTTTATCAATTGATTCAAGTGTGCTAAAAGATTAAATGTTAGGCGAGATTAATAATCTGTTTGAGGATATCAGATTTCCCAAACTAATGGCATGCAAATGGCTGTTGCGAATGACTCGAGTGGATCGGACAAAAACACCAAACACGAGAGTCTTCTAGAATAGGTTGATCGCTCATTCATGCACGCAACTCTCAATCTACATGTACAAAATCGCTAACAGAAACACAAAGAACGGCAGAGTTACAAGGCCTCTTCATAACTCAAACCATTAGAGATAAGAAAGAAAAATAGAAATTGGTTAAGTTTGGGGTGAACCTCCCACGAAGGCGCTTCTGTTGTTGGTAATGCGTCACATAGCTTGACTCGATCCTGATTCATTCGCGTTCTGTAGAGAAAAGTTTGTGAGATACGGGTCAACATGGTTGGTGTGTCCACCTTCGATGCTAGTGCATTAAGTCGAGTGGCAGTTCTACTTTGATGTTTGATGCCGTCAGAGTGAGTTAATTTGGCAGTGACACACTATGGAAAACTTAGGTTATGGTGAAAGGGCTTTGACCATTCGGGTTGTTAAGACTTTCCCGAGAATATCTTTAGACGAGAGTTAAAAGCAAGACTTGTCACAACATTGAAAATGCGGAATTTTGAGCATGAGCGTGAAAGCTTCTTGTTCCTCTCGCAAATCGCTTATATATCGTAGAATGAGAATTCTCATAAGCTTGATCACGAAGTCTCACAATTAAGTTCATTCGCTGAAGCTTACGGTGATAGCCCACTGGATTTAAGATCAGAAGTTAGCATGTTTAAATAGCCAGTTTTGCTCTATGCTCTAATTAGATTAGGATGATGTCACGGCTCTTCATATACGAGATTGTAGGTGTGAAAACTCCCGATTAGTGTTCTTATAGCGAGTATGAAAATGCTCCTCACAAGAGACGTCATCAAGCTATCGGTATCATGAGGCACAGGTTTTACGCTAATGTTACTTTGTCTTAAAATTCGTTTTACCTTGATTGCACCTCACTGTGCCAATCGTTTGAGGGTGGTTAAGCAGTAGAAATAGACTCAGATGAGTGACGAACCATACTTAGAACATTATCTTTAGCATTTTGTATTACAGATAATGGGTCCTTACGATCGCTTATAATAGCTCTCTGGTGTACCAAGATATTGTGGCAAAAAGAGATTATCAAAAAACTAATACTCACTCTGGCATGTCATTTGTGGGAGCGCCTTGGCTTCGACCCATTTTGAAAGTTAACCAACAGCCTACGTAGTAAGTATTTTATTTCCTCTTGAAGATGGAAATCGGTCCCATTAAGTTCTTTGCCCCAGACTCAGTAGATTCACACACTTGGATGGAATTTTGTAGCATCTCATCACGTTGTGAAATTTTTCCCTGACGCTGGCATGAGTTACGGTTTTTAACTAACTCATGGGCATCTTTGTAAATTGTGGTCCAAAAGAATCCAGAGTCAAAAACCTTTTTGGCGGTGTAGTTGGTACCGTAATGTCCCCCGGTGGGTCCACTATGGCAAGCTGTGAGAATGTCGACAGCTTCTTGGCCTGAAATACGTCGCCGGATCACTTGATCCACACAGGTTTTGAATAGAAAAGGGTGGTCCCAAAAATAGTGTTTGACATCTTTGAAAAATTTATTTTTCTGTTGAGTTGACATTCCTTTGACAATGAAATTCTCCGCGTGGTAATTTGCATAATCGGAAAACCACGGGGTACTTGGGTAACCACGAGAAGTCACCATATTAAGTGTCTCGAGAGGAAAATTTTCATTAATTTCCTTTGGATCGAAAACATTTTCATATGGGTTGTCTAATCTGGACAAATGATCGGCTGCGTAGTTCTTAGCTCCCTTCGTATCAATTACATTAAAATCAAATTCCTGAAGGAGTAGAACCCATCTTAGCAATCTTGCTTTGGCATCTTTCTTAGCAAAAAGGTACTTAAGGGCGGAATGGTCCGTATACACTATGCTTTTAATCATGATGAGGTATGACCAGAATTTTTCAAAAGCGTACACCACAGCCAACATTTCCTTTTCTGTTGTGGTGTAGTTTGATTCTGCCTCAGTCATCGTTTAGCTTGCATAATGTATCGGCCTAAAGTTCTTCTTAATTCGTTGCCCCAGAACCGCACCTATGGCAAAGTCGCTAGCATCGCACATAAGCTCAAAGGGTTGGTCCTTGATAAATCTATGGTAAAAACCTGCATGTCCGAGAAAACTCCTAATACCTTAGACGGTAGTTGGGTGTAGTAATTTAGCAATGACATCTATTTTGGCTTTGTCGACTTCTATTCCTTTCTTTGAAATTTTGTGTCCAAGTACGATGCTTTCTTTCACCATAAAATGGTTTTTTTCCCAATTTAGAGCTAAGTTAGTGTCTTCACACCGTTTAAGCATCTTTTCTAAATTGGAAAGGCACGTAGAAAAAGAATTTCCGAAAACTAAAAAGTCATCCATAAAAACTTCCATTGTCTTTTCAATCATATCATAGAATATGGCCATCATACACCTCTGGAACGTGCCTGGTACATTGCATAAGCCAAAAGGCATGCGGCGATAAGCAAACGTTCCGTATGGGAAGGTGAATGTGGTCTTTTCCTGATCTTTTAGATCGATTGGTATTTGAAAATAACCCGAGAAACCATCGAGGAAACAATAATATTCATTTCATGTGAGTCTCTCAAGCATTTGATCCATAAACGGCAAAGGGAAGTGGTCTTTCTGGGTGGCTTCCTTCAACTTATGATAATCAATACAAACTCTCCATCCCGTTACAAGTCTAGTTGGTACTAACTCATTTTCATCATTGGTCAATACGGTCATCCCTCCTTTCTTTGGCACACAGTGCACTGGGCTCACCCAAGGACTATCCGAGATTGGGTAGATCAATCCAGCGTCAAGAAGTTTTTCAACCTCTTTCTTAATAACATCATGGATATTTGGATTAACCCTTCTCTGATGTTGGACCGCTAGTTCATAGTCGTCTTCTATTAGAATTTTATGAGAAATTCTGGGTTAATACCCTTAATGTCGGAAAGTTTCCAAGCAATTGCTTGCTTTCGGGACTTTAGAACCTTTATGAGAGCGGTCTTTTCATCGACACTCAAATCTTTGGCAATTATGACTGGCAACTTGTTGTTGTCTTCCAAAAATGCATATTCAAGATGAGGCGGTAAGTCCTTAAGTTCAACCTCAGGAGGTTCATCAATTGAAGATTTGGCAGTTTTGGCTTCACAAATTTTAAGTTCCTTTCTGATTTCTGGCAAATAATTTCCTTGGTTCGGAGGCGGTGAAGGATTACTGGTAAGGAGTGCTTCGAGAATAAGAATGTCTCCCTCTGGGTCATAATAAGATTCATCAACTTCCGGTGAAGTTGGATCGTCGGCTAGAGCAAGAAAAGCATCAGCTTCTCCTAAAAGTAGAAAATTACTATCCCCGAATGAGTGAGAGTCGGAGAAGAATTTGAAACTATCAGATCATATCCTGGAGTGGGATTGCCACTGGCGATTACGTCTGAAAATCCTAGAACTTCCTGAGAATACTCTTCACAAGCTAATTCAACAATGTCGATTCGATTCGCCGTCATATCATTATAATTAACCGAGTATCTCGAAGTCTGATCAAGATTATAAGTAATGGCCTCATTGTCTACTCGAAGGGTTAATTCACCTTCGTACACGTCTATCAAAGCATGATTGGTCTTAAGAAAACACCTTCCAAGAATTAAAGGTACTCGAGGGTCTGGTTCAAAATCTACGACCACGAAGTCGACTGGAAACTGGAATACACCAACTTTAACGTTGACATCTTTAGCAATACCAATTGGTCGTGAGATCGAACGGTCCGCTAATTCTAGTGTTATGCATGTTGGAGTAAGGTCTGGAAGGTTAAGCTTTTTCCACACGGAAAATGGCATGAGATTTATGCTAGCGCCAAGATCGGCCAAGGCTAAGTATAACAACCCAAGAATTGTCATCAAATGTAAAATCTATTTTACTATTATCACAATTATACGAGGAAATTTTTTGCTTTATTACATTACTTATATATCTCAGTATGTCATAACTAAAGTAGACAAGCTCACGCAACCTATCTATGGTAATCTTGTCTTCATATATGTCAAGCGAACAACACAATATGTCAAGTCAATATCATCATATCCTTGTTACAAAGTACATTATTCCTATAATGTACCATTCGCAACGTTATATCAAAACGGGCTTTAAACCGTTATCGTATACCTCTAAACCCTAATTCCATGAAAGATTAACATCTAAAGTGAATGCACAAGATACTAAAGCATATGTACAAGTAATATAACATCTCATTTGAAATATAAAATCTCTTTAAGTCAAAGTACAAGTCTCTAAAAGCTCAATGTACAAGTCATTAAGCATGATCTCTAAAATAGCCGTTTTACCTCCATTTTCATTCTAATTTCTTCACCATCACTTGTGTGCAAGCTACTATACTCATTCTACAATGTGTAAACCCTAATTATTATATTCATAAGCCTTCACACACATATCTACACTCAAAACCCTAATTCAAAAGTCAGAAACCCTAACCCGAGCTAAATACTACACAATGACCCGTTTCTTCATTTTAATCCATTTTAAACCTTAACCAACACTCAAATGAGTTGTAAAAACTTATTTTACAATCATATCAATACTATTCAATCATTATCTCATCATTACTTCATCATTTTACCTCACTTGTACGTAAAACATATCCTAGAAACCCTAAATGTACCTAATTG
>BQNB010188716.1:0-11928 GCA_026074375.1 Tanacetum coccineum | reverse complement strand
ATATTACCCAAAGAGATATTGGGAGATACTACCCAAAGAGATATTGGGAGATATTACCCAAAGAGATATTAAAGAGATATTGGAAGATATTACCCAAAGAGATATTAAAGGGATATTGGGAGATACTACCCAGGTAGATATTGAAGAGATATTGGGAGATATTACCCAAAGAGATATTGGGAGATACTACCCAAAGAGATATTAGGAGATATTACCCAAAGAGATAGTAGGAGATACTACCCAAAGAGATAGGAGTTATTACCCTAAGAGATACCTTCATGTATTTAGGCAATAATATATCAGCGTAGCATTTACTTTAGAGAACACTTGCGTTCATGGTGTACAGAAGATATCACAGAATTATAAAGTATGTGAGGTTATGAACTCATTAAGTCTTTAAAAAGTAATCACATTGTTATAAGATAAACGAGTATGTAAAAGAGTTTGTAACAAGCATGTATCCCCCTCGCGGGTTTTTGAAAACATTAAAGAGATTGAAAAGCGAGGCTATGAACTCACCTGATATGTAGATGTAATAAATATTCCAAAATGAAAGCTGACGACCTTATCACAATCTTAACCGGGGAATGTTGATATAGTAAAATGATAGTAAATAGCCACGTCACACAACCTGAGTAGAATATGTCAAGTCTTAGGAAGATTGTACTTTAGAACTTTGGTTTAAGAGTTATGAGTTTGATTGAAGAGTTTGGAATTATTGTATCACCGTTCGGGCCATCATATGTTAGAAGCCATTCTATAAACGTTTGAGGAGCGAGGGCACTTTAAATTGTAAACCCAACCACTCAGTCAGAACATAATATCGAGATGGAACATCTTAATATGAAGCTCCCTAGTATTGTGATACGATATAATCGGTTTTAAGCGTTTTAATCAATATCTGGAAATGTTAAGCACGAGAAGCGTTAATTAAAGTTATGTCTTGTAATGTTTTGGATATGATTTTATACTTTTTCAAAATGTTACATTTTAGACCCTGGGGTTTGAAAAGTTGCAAAATAGTCCTTGGAGTTTGCACTTTTACGACTTTGGTCCCTCAACTTTGAAAGATATGCCAAGTAAACCTTGGACTTTGAAAAGTGACATAATAGATCCCTGGAGTTATAACTTTGATAAAATGACACTTTTAGTCCTTTTAGTTATAAGTTTCCGAAAGTTATGATATATACCCCTTGCATGGATTATAATTACAAAACATGTCCAAATTGTCATGCAAGCTTAGTTTAACATTTCAATAGATATTTATAAGTTATAATAAACTAAAATATTAAGTTTTAACACAACATAAGTTTAAAATAATGATTCGTTAAGCTATGAAGCAAAACGGGTCAAATTAGGGTTTCAAAACGTAAACGCGTGGGTTTTAAGTTCAAATTCCTTCATTAATCAATAAAGTGGTTATTTTAACATTATTTAAGAATGCTAGGATAGATTATAACAATATTTAACCATTATAACATTTAGTTTTAAGAAAAACGCGAAATTAGGGTTTTGGGTGTACGGTTTTGGATCAAAATGGAAAATGAGCATGAATTGAGTTATGAAACTTTAACAAGAGTATATTTAGGATCATATGAACATTATAAACGTGTAGGAGCAGAAGTAGAACATCCAAAACCTTGGTTTGAGCTTCAATGATCAAAAATGATGGAAATGGGTCGTTTCGGGTAGTATTTCCACTCGTACGCCTTGTATCTTATTCCCGGGGCTTCAAATCTTCAGGGCTTCACTTCTTAGACCTTATTTAATGATCCTAGGATCATATAGGAGCAAATTATTTCTGCCTTATGTGTTTGAGAAAGAAGAGATGTGGTGCGAGTTGTAATAAAGACCTAAGATCCCTATTTATAGTGTTTTTGAAACTTAGGGACCAAGGCGAGGGGGTGAGGTGTCATGATCTGATCTAGCTGAGTTAGAGGGTCTAGGAGATGACAAGGAAGAGCTAGGATAGTAGCTAGGATGTGTTGCAAGACTTACAAGGGGTGTTTGTGTCCACGGCTAAGAAAAGAAGAAACAAGAAGATTCATGAGACCATGTACTCTTAAATTTGACCAAGGAATGGTCTAAGTAGCTGGGTAAGCAGCTTGAGGGTTTCTAGAAGAGGTTCATGCACATGGATGGGTCTTAAATGGGTCAAGTTTAGCCGCGGGTCTGTTTTGGGTTGTTAGGGTTAGAACTCAAGTTTTTGGCTAATATTTCAAGTGTATTGATCAATGAATGATTGAAACATGATCTCAAGGTTTGTAATAAGAAGTTTCATTAGGATTTAGCAATTGGTTTGGGTTTTTTAAACGAGTTAAAAATGAATAATGAGGTCACGGGTTTAACTAGGGCTCGTTTAGGGTTTTCTTGACTTTCTTGGTTTATATTTTACATACTCTTGATTAGGAATGATGGAATACAAATCCTAGGGCTTATATAAAGTATTATTAATGAAGTTTGATTATTGGTTTTAGTTAAAATAGGTCGAAATTGAAAGAATAAGCTGTGGGTTAGATTAGGGTTTATATTGGATTCATTAGGGTTTTCTAGGCTTTGTAATTCTTGTATATTGTCAAAGTAATGATGGATAATGATGGATAATGGTTTGTAAACTCATTTTATGAGTTTACAATGACTCTTGGTTGCTTACTTGAGAATGAGATGGTCAGAAAATGAGTAAACGGGTCAAAGTTACATTTAGTGCACAATTAGGTACATTTAGGGTTTCTCGGATTCGTTTTGCGTACAAATGAAATAAGATGATGAAGTAATGATGAAATAATGATTGATTAGGATTGATATGATTTTAAAATAAGTTATTGCAACTTATTTGAGTGTTGGTTAAGGTTTAAAATGGATTAAAATGAAGAAACAGGTCATTGTGTAGTATTTAGCTTGGGTTAGGGTTTCTGTCTTTTGAATTAGGGTTTTGTGTGTAAAAAGATGTATGAAAGTTTATGAATAGAATAATTAGGGTTTACACATTGTATATTGAGTATAGTAGCTTGTACAAGAGTAGTGGTGAAGAAATTGGAATGAAAACAGAGGTAAAACGGCTATTTTAGAGATCATGCTTAATGACTTGTACATTGAGCTTTTAAGGACTTATACTTTGACTTGGAGGGAGTTTATATTTCGAATGAGATGTTATATTTCTTGTACATATGCTTTAGGAGCTTGTGTATTCAATTTAGATGTTAATCCTTTATGGAATTAGGGTTTCGAGACATACGATAACGGTTTAAAGCCCGTTTTGATATAACGTTGCGAATGGTACATTATAGGAATAATGTACTTTGTAAAAATGATATTATGATATTGACTTGATATATTATGATGATTACTTGACATATATGAAGATAGGATTGTCATAGATAGGTTGCGTGAGCTCGTCTACTTTAGTTATGACATACTGAGATATATAAGTAATGTAATAAAGCAAAAAATTTTCTCGTATAATTGTAATAATAGTAAAATAGGTTTTGCATTTGATGAAAATTCTTGGGTTGTTATATGCTTCATTTGAAGCATGGTATGGACAGGAATGTAGGTTACCATTGTATGGGCCGTAACTGGAGAGATTGAGTTGAATGGATCGAATTTGGTACAAGAAACAACCAACAAGATAGTGGTAATACAGGAAAGGCTTGAGGCAGCCAAATTGTCAAAAAAGTTAGCTTGATAGTAGTGGGAAACTTTTGAATTAATGTTGGTAGATTATGGGTGGTTGAAGGTCTCACCTTGGAGAGGTGTAGTACGTTTGGAAAGAAAGACAAGTTAGAACCGAGTTATGTAGGACCATTTGAGATCCTTGGATGGATTGGGCTCATAGTTTGGTTGAGAATTTCGAGAATCGGAAATTGGATTGGGAGGTGCTGAAAGTTTGAGTAAACCTGAATTTGCATGGATTCTTTAGATACGTTGAGCATTGTAACATCTTATATCTGAATTTCAAGACAGTTCTTGTTTGATGAGTTGCGAGGTTAAGATATAAAACACGTTGTTACAACAACTTAAGGGTTTTGATGAGTTTTCTTGATGACGAGCGAGGTTCATGTAGTGGGATGCTTCTTTTCGTTTGGGGTTGTCGTGTTTCTAATTGTACCCTTGTGGGGGTAAGCAAATTCATTAACAGTTGGATTCGGATTGTGGAAGTTAGTCGAGATTAAGGTTGATAAGACTCTTTGTTTTGTCAAGGAACCATTGATGTTGTGGACCGAGAGGTCATGAGTAAAAGCGTAGTATGATAGCATTAGTAAAAGTTCATTGGGATTCGAAGCGTGGTCCTGAGCTTACTTGGGAACGCAAGGATCAAATGAGGTCTAAGTGTCCTCAGTTGTTTGTCGATAGTGCTAATGCCTCGAGTAGTTAAATCTCGAGATGAGATTTTCTCAAGGTGGGGATACTGTGACAACCATGGATTGAGCAGATTGGTCAAATCGTAGTGTTGACCTAAATATCTGTTCTATAAGTATGAGTTATGTGTTATATGTGTTTATACGTGTTTATATGTGTTTGTGTGGGATATGTGAGATTGCATAATCAATCCATTGAGCGTGACCGTCTTATTGGGATTGGATTTGTGTTGGATTTTTGTGGAATTCATTTCGTTCACTTTTGGTGACAAGGAAATGATTTTGGTGATTGAAGCGGTTTCGCGTTAATTGTGTAAGTAATTATACGTATACGTATTTATGTGTTAGTAATATTAGGAGGAGATTAGGTTCTAGTAGTTAGAATAAGGAAGAAATGAAATTTCTATTTTTGGAATATTAGGTTTAATAAAAATAAAAAGTTAATTATTTTTAGTGGTCTAGTAAATTGCGTTTACGCAAAAAGGTATGCTCCAATAAGCTTAGGTTTTATAAAACTTAAGGTAAAGCAAATAATTAAGTAATTAATAAATAAATAAATAAAATATTTTTTATACATGAATAGTAAAAAACAAATTTTAGAGGAAAAAGAAAGAAAAAAAGGAATTTTAAAAGGAAACAAATACTAATTAGATCTTATCTATAATTAATTGGGGGTCTATAAATACAAAATAAAATCCCAAACCCTCCCCCCTTTGTGTGACCGGTCGAACAAGAGAGAAAAGAGGAGGAAAAATTAGGGTTTTTGCTTTTGTGAAGAAATCAAGCTCTAAGGTAAGTTTTAATTAATCTTTGTTAGTTATTAATCATTAATTCATGTAATAATTATTATTATGGAATTAGGGTTTTGTAAAATCAGTAAATTAATGATATAATAATCATGTTATAATGATTAGGGTTTAATTAGAAGCTTATGTATGTAATTGGTTAAACTTAATTCGAGTTAAAATGTGATTTGGATTGAGGCAGAATTAGGGATGTGTTGTTCGGCTATTATCTTAATGATGATAATAGCTTTTGTCAAGTTTACGGTGCCTATAACGTAGATCAGAGAGTCTAGTTTTCAGAACATCCAGCCTCGAAGGTTAATGAGGTCGGGAAGTCATTCAAACATTGGTTGCAAGAAAAGTTGTCAAAGCAGTAAATACGGGTCAGATTTATGTCAGATTACGAGGTATAAAACCCCCACTTAAAATTCTAATTTAACTTAGCCCTTTTACAAAAGTCAATTTCTATGTGTCTATTAAACTTCCATAAATGTTTAGCCTCTGATTTGTTGTCTAAGTATGGTTTTTAGGGTCATACTTTTTAGTGTGCAATCAGATCCGAATTGGGACTGTTTTGAAGTTTGATTTTCTTAGGAGTACTTGTGCATGTAAATGGCTCTTGGGAATCATAAGGTAGTTAATATACTCATAAATGAACATAGGTGATTTTTGGTATGAAATATGGAGGTCAGTAAGTAGATGTTTTGAGTACGTTAAGTCGCGTCAAAATTCTGTGTTTTTGGGTTAATTGTAACACTTTGAAATAATGTGTAAACGAATTGGTTAATGTCGGGCATGGTGTCGGGGTGACATATGAGGGTAACTAAACACCTTAGACATCCATCATATGATTTTTACATGTGCATTAAGCTTTTGGCTTAATTGCGTGTAACACGAGTTATTTTGTTGTATAGATTTGTGCTAGTTGTTTGTGAAGCTTATTGTTGGAATCTTTTGGAAAGCTATTTGTTGGAATCTTTGGAAAACTAAGCAAATGTGAGTTCTAGCCATTTTTCTCATGTCATTTTGGGGTGAAGAATGTTTCTTGTCTTGTTGTCAGTCGTTAAAATGTTTTTAATAGTTGCTTGTAGTATGTGTATTGGATCGTAGGCACGTTCCGTCCTGTTGTGTTGCGATATGATATGTTTGGTATTGTGGATCCTGATTTGCAAAACAAGGTGTGACGGTGGAAAGACTGCGTGAGCTAATATAAGGCCATGTAGCGCACATATGTAGCTGATATGATTGTAGATCGTAGACACATTTCGTCCCGTTGTTGTTAATTGTTGTCATGAATTGTTTTGGTAATTGCAGCAGCTAATTAAAAGTTTATTTTAGATTTTGTTGTTTGTCGTAAACCTATGATTCTTGCTCAACTTTATGTTGACGTTTTAAGCATCATTTTCATGTGAGCTTAATGGTGCTAAGATAGAGCGAAGTGGCTAGAAGAGACCGTAGGATGCTTGGAGTTTATTTATGCGTTCTGTTTTGAATAATTGCGTTTGCATTAATTGTTTGGATTATGTTTTGCATGTCATTTATTAACGAGACTCTTTCTCATTAATAAAGACACCATTAGGTTTTGGGTATTGTTATGACACTTTGTGTCTTTGCTTTACTTTAGTTTTCATTTTAGTATTCTCTATATAGACACCATGTTTTGTGATGATATCCATTCTTGTTTACGCCTCGCGTTTCCGCCTTGGCGGGGTGTGACACTCCATCCCTTACTTCATTCCTTAACTCTCTTTCACCACTTACCCACCAAACATATAACATTCCCACGACCTCGCAACAAAGTGACGATCTTTTCTTCGAGCGACAAACATCTTTGCTCAATCGTCGACAACAAATGCATAAGAAAATAAAAGGTGGATTAAAGTCATTTAGAAAAGCACTAAGAGGAGTGTTAGCCTTATTTTTATATAAGTCAAACAAGAATGTCGTCGGTTGTCTTTGTATTAATTAGTCATGTATTGTGATAGGCTAGTCGGGTTTAACAGGCTTGGACTTTAAGCTAATATTGTCCATGTTTCGGGTTAAAACCCAACACAAGCTAAGCCTGACCCAACAACATAAAGCCCATGAGCCTCATAAGGCCTTGGACTATAAATAGACCCCTCCTAGCATGCTAGGATGGTGTTGGTTACAAAACACCCTCTTAACATTAACTTGAACAAATATCGTATTGTTTTATAAAACAATACCACTTGTTATCCTAAATAACTAAGATCCAAACACAACAATAAGCTAACCTTTACCCATGCTAACTCACGAAAATAAGAAGAAAAGTAGAGAGAAATAGAAGAGAGAAAGATTAGATTGAGAGGAAACACATACAAAATGTAACCAACACCCTCTCTATGTGTGGAGAGGATCCTATTTATACCCTAAGCCTTCATCTAGGCATATGGGATTCTATCTTAGGTCGAGTTTGGCTTATCTTGGTCTTTGAGCCCGAAACATAGACAATATTAGCTTAAAGTCCAAGCCCGTTAATCCCGACTAGCCTATTACATAACAACACTAATTACGACTAAGACGACCGATAACATTCGTGTTTGGCTTATATAAAAATAAGGCCAACAATCTCCCCTAATGTTGAGGTCTTCTTTGATCTCCCCAACGTTGACGTTTTTGATGGAGGTTATCTTGATTTGACTTTATCTTCCCCAATGTTGAAGATATGACGTTTGAGTTTTTCCTTCTTTGGTCTTGTCTTTTTCTTTTCTTATTTGTAATGGCTTTGTTCATTCATGCTTTAGACGACCAATGACATCATTTTGGTGTCATTTATGTGATTTTGATCTTGAGCCTTCATCTTTTGACTTTGGGTTCTTAAGATCTTTCATCTTGCATCATCTCCTTGACTTGAATCATCTTGATTTGAATTTCTTGATCATCTTGTGCTCTTGAACGACATACTCATACTTATTGCATTCTTGTTTGACTTATATGAACATAAGGCTAACAATCTCCCAAAAATAAGATTCTTAATTGGACTTTGAAGATCTTTGAGGTAGTTTAGGATCAACACTCTTGATGCTAACTGATTGACTTTTAGAGCTTGAGTATGAGTATTTGGTAATGAATCCGACTTCGCTGGTACATGGTTGCTACACCGACGTTTAAATCATTTAAAAGGTTAGTAATAAACAACAGATATGGACAGAAGTGTCTTTGTCACTTCGTTGAATACAGTTGCAATAACCACAGTTCCCCGTTAATCAGTATAAATACTGCTTGTGATCAGATATAATTCATATGAATCTTCTTGATAAGGTTTCGCAGTTGTACTAACAGTTCTGGTTACCGGAGCATCTCAAAGCAGATAACACGGTAAGAGTGAATCAGATAGTTACTATCTTTCTGATTAAGTCGTCAATTCATTTACTGGACCAAATCGATATCTAGTTATCACAAGCTTGATTCATATAGAATCTTGCAAGTCACCCACCGCAAAGCTGTTTGATGTTGACTTTGGAAGGATTTCCATCGTTACTGTGAATACTTAAAAGTATCACTCAAATGTTCTGGCAAGATCTCAAGGATAATGCGTAGGACTCTTTTATACCAAATGTTTTTTATTAATGAACAACAAGTGTTATATATTGATTGTGTCCTAATGAGATTTATAATTTGATCTCTTCTTAGCTCTAGACTCGATTTGTGCACTTTGGTTTTAGTAATCGGAGGCTGGAGCAGACTGCCACCTATTCAATATCAACAATCTCGGAGTGAGATGTCAATAGATAACGTGTGTATCTCCATGACAAATGAGACATGTTTCTTTTGAGAGAAACTCAAATGGCTAGGAAGGGTTGTGCATTGCATCACTGGTTCCATGACAACTTTCTTCAATACCAACAATCATCTTTATGATTTTGATAGATTATGTCTTGACCCGGAATCTGCCTAAGTTGTGTGGAGGGCTGCTTTGTTTTCACCCTTTATTCATATATTTCTTTTTCATTCTTCAACCCCTTTAATGCTTACCAAGACGTCATCACTAACACCTTGTGTGATTGTTCCAGTGTTAGCTCAATCTTAGGCGGCATTTTTCCCTTATACTCATTCATCTCCAATCATACCTAAGGACTACTATTTCTAACTATGGATTGTCCTTGGGTAGATCCCCTACACATGTGCACCGAGATTCTAAATTGTTTTGCACATGAAGGAAAAAGTTGCACTTAGAGTCTTAAAGATCACATTTTAATCACATTTTCTCCCCTTATTTAAAATAATAAATCTTTTAGTATTTGAAATACTAATTGATTAAAATTTATGACATGAAAATTTTCATGGGGAGAAAAATTATACCACGATATTGCATGAATTCATTTTTCTGATAGCTCTTCTTCAACACAATATGTGGGATACCACTAATTTTTTATAACTTGACACAATCCATGTATAACACTTGTTGTTCACCCTTAAACAACACAAAAGAGATCATTATTATAAATCTCATTAGGACACAATCCATGTATAACACTTATTGTTCACCCTTAAACAACATTTGGTATCAAAGAGTCCTACGCATTATTCAAAGTGACACTCTTTAATATTCACAGTGATGAATGGAAATCCTTCCAGAGTCAACCTCAAACAGCTCTGTGGTAGGTGACTTGCAAGATTCTATATGAATCAAGCTTGTGAAAACTGGATATCGATTTTGGTCCAGTAAATGAATTGATGACTTAATATGAAAGATAGTAACTATCTGATTCACTCTTACCGTGTTGTCTGCTTTGAGACGTTCCGGTAATGAGAACAAGCAAGCATGGTGAATCTAATACATCTGTGTTAGAAGATCCTACGCTTTGAGCAGAAAACCCTGTCAAGGAGATTATTTGAATCTATCTGATCATATGTATAGTATTTATACTAAAAAGCAGGGAACCGGTGGTTATCACAACCTAAAATCGACGAGTGACAAAGACATTTTGTCCATATCTATTGTTTATTACTAACATTCAAATGCAGGTACAAATGTCGATGTTGCAGCCCCATTCCAGCAAAAGTTAGATTCATTACCATGTGCTCATACTCAAGCTTCAAAAGTCATTCATTCAGCTTAAATGCAACAAGAATGTTATCAGTCAGAAAGCTCAAGTTCAAGTCAAATTCAGCAACTCTGCTAATCACAAACTTCCTCATCATCAAAGATCTTTAAAGTCAAATCAAGAATTGTCTTCTGAGGAGATTGTTAACCAAAGAAACATTCGATGGAAGAGATTGTTGTAGCACCTCGGAAAAATAAATAACTTTTGTTCCTTTATGCAAAGTATGTATCGCAAGTCATTTCAAATGTACCGTTACCTTTCTAATAAAAGTTATCCTTCAAGCGGCATACAACATTTTGTGCTAGCCAATAAAGCGCATAAATCGTCATTTTATTTAAGGATCAAAAAGGGGTACTTTAGAGATCGCGTAACAATAAGAATCATAATTTTCACGCGGTACGAAACAAAATCGCACGACTATATTATTTTTTTGAACCCGTTCATACTTCAATAAATAATATATAAATGGGCCGATATATAGACTTTACTAAATAAATAATGTGACTTGACGTTACATCTCCTCAAAACTCAAATGTGCAAAATGTTATCTAAATCAACCAGTAGATATGAATTCAAAATAAACAAACTAACACAATCATTTCATTCTTACATCTAGTGTCCTACACCTTTTGAGACTATTCACCTGTTACGTTTCAATATCATTTCCATTTCAATTCACCAATAGTAACTATTCTTTAGCAGTATTATAGAAAAGGTGATCATCACAAATAGTATCATAACTAATAGTATATGTGAATAATACCATTCACATGCATGGTTTCAGTGAACTGGTAAGCACCTTGTAGTATAAATAGACACCATGCATAAACAAATGACTCACAACTAAAACTTGAAAACAATAAGTAAAATTATACGAGTCAAATTCAAGCTTCGTTGAGGGCACAAGCTAGGAGAACGGCGGTTACTAAGGGTGGAAACCAAGAACGATTCGAGCTCTTGTCATCATCATTTCATCCCCATCGACTATCAAGCTTGGACCTCGGTAAGTAAACCCTCGTGGCTTAACGCATAACTTTATTATGCCATTCACATTTACAAGCATACATTCGCTCGCATAACTAGTGCACGGCATATAGCCATGCGTAGTTAAAATGTACGCATGCATGCAAAGACTTAGGCATACCTCGCATAAGATAACAACGTACAATAAAGCTTTCGACAATGCATCATACGTGTAAACGCATAGCGAACCAACAGACCATGTGAAAACCCTAAACATGATGCGACCAAATACATTGGCTCATTAGAGACCAAAACATTTTAGAACTTCACGTGAAATACGGTAGAGTTCTTGTGTTGTGACCTCGACTCATACCATGTGCGTCTCCAAGTCAACCCAAGACGAACCACAACGAGACTTTTGCTCGCTGTTGGTGCGTCACCGGCTTAGTAAAAACGAGAACATCGTGCCCGTTGGTTCGTGCTTAGGCCTTGTAGGAACATAACACAATGGGGCTGCCATGTTTATATTCCAACGCGACACAGTGGGCTGCTACCATTGATTGAAACCATAGGTTTCGCAGCTGGTTGCTACCACTGTTACAGCCACATGGTTTGCGAATAACTCGACCACATTCTTAGTTTCGACCCTCACCTAGCTCATGACTAATCATACAAGATGGAAACATGCGTGAGTAATGAAAACGAAAACAGTGAGTTTACAAACTCACTGTTGTGGCAGAAAAAGGGAAAGAA
>BQNB010188714.1:1364-11928 GCA_026074375.1 Tanacetum coccineum | reverse complement strand
TTTAACTTTTCAAAACTGTCCCAAACAAGGTGTGACAAATTTATTTAGCTTACGAAAACGGACGCAAATTGAAATCTACGGATGCTATTTAGGTGAAACCAATTGGAGGTGATACTACTAAGGGTCGTCTACTGCTATAATGATTGTTTTACAAGAGGTTTGCACAAAAACATGGAGCTAATCTCCATTTCCTAACACTAGGTCTGATTCGACTAGTTTTAGTTATTCGGCCGTATCTCACTCATCCGGAAGAGATAAAATTTCATACAATTAGCCACATGTACTTAAGAACTAGGTCTATCAATATATCAAAACTCTAATGTATGCTAAAACCAAAAATAATTTGAAATCATATCTACAACCTGCTGGTCTAAAATCTACTCCTAAAACCTCATCAAAATTAATCCAATTACCATGAAACCCTATACAATGCCATACATGATTGATTAACACATTGAAAAACATAAAATATCCAAGATTTTCATAAATCAACATAATCTTGCATGGACCAAATCAAAAGGAAGATCAAAAATAGAGAATTAAACTTACTTGAGAGGTGTTTGAAACAAGCAAATCAAAAACAAACAAACCCTTGTGGACTAGGGCTGATTTTCAAACCAAGTAAACACCCCAAATTAAACACACTTTTGCTTCTAAATACCCAAGACAACAATATACTCTTGATTAAAACAAACCCTAAATCAATCCTTCAAAAAAGTCCCAAAAACCCTTCAAATCTTCACCAAAACTAACCAAACTTTGCAAGGATCTTAGGATACATGTTGTGAGGGATTTAATGAGTAGAAAATGTTATAAGTAAGGTGATAGTGGTGGTGGATTTCGGCAACCAAAGAGGAAAAGGGAGGAGTTGGATGGTTTTGTGTTTTATGAGATTTGCATGAGAGGGAATGATGATTGCTTTTGTGAGAAATTAAAAAAAACTATGTTGAGTGTGTGTGTGTGTCTAAAGGTGGCCGACCTATATGGCTTGGTTACCCCTTTTTTTGTTGTCTTATTTCATATGTTGTTGTAATGTTTAGATAAAAGGTGAAAGTTTAAGTAAAAGGTAAGTTTTTAAGTGTAAATATGCAAGGTTTAACAAAGTTTGGCGAAAACGCAAGATAAAAATTAAAATGATAATAGTAAAGACTTTGAAATATTTGGGGTGAACAGTGAAAATATTGCATTACGATAGACGCGTAGACGGAATAAAATTTCAAACACGACTCAAACTTAACTAGGAACGCGAAATTTGCCAAATCGGGTAAGGTAAAAGTAAGAATTTACATAAGAGTAAAAATAGAATTAAAATATGAATATATTAGTTACCTGAATTTATGAAATCTCACAAGACAAATAGTTATTTTTTATGCATATCTTTGCAATTTAAGACGTGTCAGTCGAGCTATATGTACTCCGGGAGCACATTTCAAGATTTTTTTCCTTGTTTGTAAACAACTGTTCCAATAGGCCTGATATATAGTACGTAGTACTTGAGTTAGCAACAAAATTTTTACCTGACATGGTCTCAACTACACGCCTGTAGAGATCAGGCCATTTAAACTCAAAAAGTTATAAAAGTCGAGCATTGCTAAAGCACCAAGGTTTAAGGCTACTTACCATTAGTTTCGCATTCAGCATTGTGAACAAATTTGTAAGGCTTTTGATACCATCGTAAAAACATACTCGCCATGTCCGCCACCGTAAACACTCTCAAACACTCAGCATAACTGAAAGTGAATAGCAACACTTTAAAAAATCACATCTCAACATTATCCCCTGGTCTCGTATAACAAACTACTGATAGTATTTCATATAATAACTTTCAAAATGCACATGTAAAACCCTCGTGATGGACCGAAGGATGAATCATAAAACAATTCTGAAGCTCGAAGTACACTCATATGTAAAAGGGTGTTTGGCATTGTCTCTCATAACTGATTTAATTCAGAATGGCTATGTTTTTAATAAGTATTTTTGTAGGTTATTAATTTGCATGTATTAGATGAAAGAAAGATAAAAAAGAGATTATGTACCTTAGCTATTGACTTGCCTATAATTTTTGCAATGACTCAAAGTACATCACATTCCATGACACGGTTGTGTCCTCATTGAGTTCCACAAACACCTAAAGAATACCTACTGAGAAGAATATCATTCCTTTTTGCAGATGTCATTAAGTTTCTTCTGCTGCCAAAGTGGATTCGCCTAACCTTAAAATTTTGAAATGAGAAACGATTAGGAAATTATAAAAAATATTCAAAGAAACTTGTTACTTTGATGAAAAGAGTAGAAAAATCACTTAGCTGGTATAGGCGTAAGTCTCTCTGAAAATAAAAGTGTGTTGAATACTTGAATCCTTTGCTAAAATCCGACATATATAAATGTTAGTAAAATCATATATATCAGCTAATTAAGATTCTAAGAAAATCAATAAAACAGTTTAGTACTTATTATAAATATTTTTTCACCTTACATTTTAACTTCACTTTCCACCTTATCCGACTCCACCTAGCATATGATTCTTTAACATCCATGACTTCAAGCTCAAGTGTAACTGATGAATCCTTAGGATCATCTTCACCATCCTATAAAAGTGTCCCTTATCTCAGCTTCTACCGACGGCCTTTGACACGTTCTCAGGCCCCATCAATTCCACATTCAAGACCCTATGCGAAACCTGTTACTATATATATTTACCCCTGGCCACCATTGGCACGTTATCAGGCCCTATCCCCTCCACATCAAAGATCCCACGCTCAACCTGTTAGAATATAGTTCTAAGATTTAATCACGTTATCGAGTTCATTATTTTTTATTGAGTTTAATATTATTATTTTTGCCAATGCATGAAATCAGTTTTTCGCTTGCCAATGCATGAAATAAACTTATGATATATTAACATACAAATTTCATATGTGATAATCTAATGCTAGTCTCATACATAATATGGCGACAGTGTACACTAATGAAGCAACTTGCTATTAGCGAAATGCGAAAGATTTACCTTATTATGCAGCCAAGTAACAGGATAACGGAACAAATTATGCGCTATCTGATCACCAAAAATTGCCTATGATGTTATGTCGATTTTCCTCCTGCGCTAACCTTTTCAGCATGTTTTCGCTTTTCACAGGTGTATATTCTGCCTAATTCAGCATTTTAGATACCATATATTTTTTGCGATAACGACTAAAGCTACAACTCTCCCGAATCCATGATTGTTAATCATCTGCCATGAAATAAAAATGAAACTAAATGAGAGTAAAAAAGCAGCCAAGGATAGGTTGTTTCAAATATGTATGTTGCATTTTGCCATTATGTATTATCCTTGTTAATTGCTTTTAGAGACAGTGGTGACACTGCATATTGATCAAACATGTGAAAAAAACTAATACAACAAGTTACCTCAAGTAGTTGACCGCCTATGCCCGCTACTGGAAGGCGCAAGTCCAAATTCCCTTTGTAACCCTCGTCTTGTATCTGTAATAATACGGTGCGAAAAATTAACATAACCTAGCACATCTATTGTATTTCGTAGCAAAAAAAGTTAATATTATTGGTAATACAATTACTACACACACATACATGGTCTGTTATTTCAATCCGCCACTCTGTCCGGGCACACAAAAGAAGTTATGCGGCAGTGGCTTTACTCAAGTTAAAAGGATTGTGCATTTGTTCAATTTTGTGGGGCTTGGCCGAAACAGTTTCTCCAATACAAACATCAGCACTCGTCACACCACCTTCATTAGCGCTTTGTGGCTCACGTAACGCTGGAAGATGTACACATAGATAACCCATTGACAACTCGTTGCTATATACGGTATCCAACTTTCTCTTACCACACACTTTGTTGCTTTTAGAACTGATTGTTAACGAGTTAAATAACCCTGAAAATGCAAGTAGAATGTTCAAATGTATTCTGGTCATCTAATACATTCGCATTCAAACTTGTGATTTCATAGCTAAATGATAAACATTATCGGCCAAACTACGTAAAAGTTAACAACTTGAATTTGGTTCCTAATAAAGTTTTGAACGGTCCTAAAATAAACTAAAATAAGCCTACTAACCTGCCGACCATTTTTCATCATTTTTGAAAGACTCCGTAGGTATGCAACAAAGCACCATCCGACTGTTCTACAACCTGAGTTTGAACTCCGCCATAAGGTATACAGCCTGTGATCGGAAGCAAACCATCTGTAATAAAACATGAAAGATAGTCATATTATATATTTTTTTAAACCATCGTAAAAAACTGTAATCCAACTTTCATATGATATTATCTGTAAGAAAAAAAGGTTAAGATTTAGCGTAAATCTCTAGTTAAATTATATTCCAAACTTTTAAAGTGAGATTTACTATTATATGCAGAAAATCAACTCAGAGTTTTCTAGGACATAAAAGGTTATAAAGGGTTGCTTGGACAACGAAAGGGTCAAGAAAAAAGGCTACAAAATCCGGGTTAGGGGCTTTTGAGGGTCAGCTTGGACAATAATTAAGTGCATAAAAGACGCTTTAATAAACTTGTTTGGGGCTGTTTTGACAGACCTTTAGATTGGTTGTTTGGACAACAAAAAAAGCAAAAGAATAAAATATCCCCTCATTCTCTTCCATCAGTACCTTGAAGATCCTTTGCAATAGCAAAAGTTTCAATACCGGCACATCTAGCCATCCATATACCTTTCGATGTATGTAACCTGATACAAATACAACACGTCATATTGCAAAGTTAGAATTAGAGATCACAAATCTAAGGTGGCATTTGGGATTGTATATTGGTTTTTAAAACAACAATTTATTTTACTCACAGATAAACAGTTTATAATCTGAAATTATCTCAGAACTGCTAATATGTTGAATCAAGCTACAATAAACATATCACCACTTTTAATAATGAATCCAAAAACCCCCTATATGGAACAGTTTCAACGCCATATTCTAACATACCAGTCGAAGACCCAAAAAATTAAAATTTACACTAATGGGCCTATGTTATCTTCATGATCAAGGCTTTCTGCCGGCATGAATTTCCCGAGAGCAAATCTCGGAATGATCAACTTTCGTTTGTGTTACCAACCTTTGTCTCTCACACGCGTGTTTATGAAGATATACCTCTTACTTATATAGATACAGCAGCACTATAGACCTTTTGCAATGGATCCTCAGTATTTTATTTTACCTTGTGTGAGAACACTCATATATTTGAGCAGCGCAATTATTATAGATATCTGTGACCATATCATTTGCGATTTTCTTAGCATCCCAGCTCCTTCATAATTGTTATAATGTTTCAGATAGTTACTTGAAGCTATTATATCTAGTAACCAACATTCAATCTATGATATCATACACTATAGTTCGTAACCTGTACATTTAATTTCTTTGAGACTTTGCTGTAAGTCCTTCGAATCTGTCTCTACTACTTGCTATACATAGATGCTTACGTCCTGCTACAATTACTTCGACGAACAAACTTATTTACTTAGGATCATCGAAAACTCGCTAATGCTAATATCTATGCATCCTATCAGTCAGCTTAACTCACAACTTAACCCAATCATATATCCCTCATAAATATCAATACAACATTTTAGATACAATCTTTCAGCTAACTATTACTCCTTATACAATATAGCTCCACTAAATGGCTACTCCTTTCACTGTTTCATAATATGTCATAGGACAAAATAGATTGATGTCTCTTTTGTTACTCAATCTGGTTTAGCATCTGTACCGATTGACATATTCCTCTCCTCATAGAATCCTAATAAATCCATTTATAAGTCCTTTTAATTCATGAATTCAAGACTTACTAAGATGAACCGCCATTGATATCGAATACAATGTATATGAACACGCATATAGTTTCAGCATAATATATATTATAGGGTATAGAACGCCGATTAGTCTATTAATTAACTATCATGACCACGTATTTTCAGCATTTTATATGGTTGTCATCATTATTACCTTTGGCCTTTAATATAAACTTATGCAAAAAGGACATTTTCTCACCGCTTCATCTTTGAAAAGCGCCACGCCTTATTAAGGAACGCCATCACATAATCGATTCCTTCTCTATGACCACGCAGTTATGCATATTGTCCAAGTTCATAGTACTTTCATTGTGTAATCTGAACCTTTATCCGACATAAATGATTTTTTATTAAGATCAATCTTGATCGTATATACGCGATATGAGATTTTTTTATAAAATCCGTGTATTTGAAACCTGTGTACTGAATAATTGTTAGAAATCTCATAACTCCATCATTTATTTTCTGTTTCGTTATAGAATGTTCAGGACGTAAATAAAAGATGGCATATAATGAACAACATGACTCTTAGTTTAGTATAGAATAATCCTGATACTTTTGCGCATACCTTTTAACATTTGATAGATACTGTAGGTGCATTAGTTACACACATTAAGAATGGTGCGGTTGCCTACTATATAATTTTTTTTTGGAATTATTTCGCTTTTGATATAGTAAGAATTAAAATACTAAGTTACAAGAATACGATAATCTCATTGAGTGTGAATATCTAGTATAAATCTCTCGAAAGTTAGACTAGTCAGAGTGTCGCTAGATGTTGTGGTACTTCAGGAAGTCAGTCATATATTTCACTTGATTAATGATTGGTTTACGCGGGTTATCACACTAGTTTTGTGGACTACTTAGGTGTTTTGGAGATACTTACTTTAGTAATGACTAGTACAGTGTGAGTGACCTGCACATTATCTATGACACTTGACCTTTAAATGTCTCTATATCTGCTCCCCTACGTCTCTGTATAGCAGTACCAGTCTCTTTGTGTTGTTAAAATTAGTCTCGCTCACATACCGTGTCGATCCGGTGTGGCTAAATTATTAATTCAAACACAGTTCAGCGCGCACGCAGATTCCTTTACACACATCTTTACTCTATAATCTTAATCCCTGCTAACTGTCATCATATACATTTTATTTATTTTATTTAGAAATACACAGTGTATTTTGCATTATACAGTCAAGGTAGCTCCCTCTTAACTATAAGTCTCATATGTATGCCTTATTTGAAATCTACTTGCTGTAGAGCTTAGTGAGTGTAATTTATCATTTGTTATAATTGTATAATTTCTTCGACATACTACTATACGTGTCTCAGCACATTTATTTTGTTTATCGCGTTTATCACTGTGGCGTGAAGAACATACATCTCTCTACTGCGTGTGGTTCGTCGTTGCGCAACTCAACGCCACTAGAATATTTGATGAAATTTGTGCTTTAGATGTATTGGTAATTTGTCTAATGCAGTCAATACAGATTCATAGTTTCGTTACGTCATTCAGTATTCTTTTAAACTATTTTGTTTCGATTTGCACACAAAACTATTTAGTTCAAGTTTAAGAAACTCAAAATTAGGAGCTTTTTTGTGTTGACTGTATTATTGTCTGGACACTATGTAGAATGCAAGAGATAAATAGAAAAAGCTAAGCCTTTCATCGGCTAATTCTAAGGCCGCCAGATATTACTTTAGAAACCTGTCATTATCAATTGCGAGTTTTATGTGTTAAGATAATGTTCCGTTTTCCTAACCACAATAAGCAATTATGCATTACAAACTATTCACGTCGACATTATTAAAGCAAATAAATATAAACAAGTTAAAACACTCTCAATAATTTAAACATCCATAAACATTAATTCCCCAAAACGTAAGTAAACCAAACAAACAAAAAAGCGAACCTATCGTGAAGGCAAGACACCACGAATAAGCCTCCTAATCGCATACGTAACACTCGATGCACATTTTATTCGACCCATCATTTTTTTCCAGTTTCAACTTCAACCCACCGCCGCCAAACTCCACTTTCCTCTCCATCATACGCCTTTAGAACCACCACTTTCACTTCTAACTCACTCACCAACCTTAATTCATAAAAACATAAACACAATCAAACCCTAATAAAATCATACCCGCATGACAAAAAACAACAAAAAAATCTACATATCTGTTAACCAAAAGCTTGATGGAAATAAAGTAAAGATAAAGGAAGCTACAATCATTAAAAAAACAACTAATTAGAAAAAACCTTAAAATCGATTTAAAAAAAAATCAGAGTAACTTATACCATTGTTATGTATGTAGATCTGTAACAGTCTTCTGATTAAAATCAATTGCCGCTTCTATTTTTTGGTTTTGGCTTGAGGGTTTCTTGAATCAGTAGAAGGTGGGTGTCAAGAGGTTTTGTGAGTGTGGACTGAAGAAATGGTTTTGATAAGTCAGTAGGACACGTGGAGAGGAGGAAGAGATGATGAAGATGATGAAGACACGTGTGGGAGAGGTGGATATTAACTCGGTGGGAGAGAGAAGTAGTTAGAGTCATTTATTAATCGGATTAGTAGTGGGAGAGAGAAGTAGCCAGGTTTTAGCCGGGTTTACGGGTTTTTGGCGGGTTTACCGGGTTCCGGTGGGTCGACCCACCGCTGCATTAAACGTAGCTCGTATACCGACGACTGCCTTTTAATGAAATTTAGTAATTTCTTATCTTTTAGTATAATCTAAAGATTACCACTAACTTGTTAATCTTAAAACAAACAACATTTTTAATCAATCATACATTTTTCTCTTCTACTTTTCTTTCATATCTAGAAAAAATCTAAATCTGATTCCAGTCCCGTTAACAAATCAAACGCACCCTAAGTATATCATTTCCATTGTTTGTGTTTGGTATAAAGTTTGAATTATATGAATTACATTGATATGGGTCTCATTTGCTATACAATTTATTATAATTTTTTTTAGAAATGAGATATTTAATACATAAAATATGGCTCACATAGAAACATTTCTCAAACCACCTCATCCACCAGTGGGTTTCAAACTTACTTTTTGATTTCATATCTTGAACCAAACAATAATAATGAATATCAAACTCATTCTTTGATTCTGAAACCCTCATACCAAACACACCTTTAGATTTTATTGAGTTTATCATGTTACTTATATTCAAAATAATTATTACAAAAAATTTAAAACAAATCAAATAAGTATCTAAAAGTAATATTGTTATTAATTACATTTTAAAAAGTAGCTAGTAAGAGTAATAATTATGCATCATGTTCTTTCTTTTTGTAAATTGTGTATTTTTTTTCAATAAAAGACTATTTTGAAACATAAAAAGTATGATTTATAAAAAAAATTACACGTTTCGTCCCTGTGGTTTATACCAAATAACACTTTCAGTCCTTATTCGATTTTAAGTACACCACTCATCCCTAATTTTGAAAGTTGTAACCCCGAATGTCCCTATTTTAGACGGGTGTTATTTTTTTTGTTAAGTCCAATAATTGGAGGCTAGTTTCGTCTTTTTCATTCCACATGGATGATTCATGTAATTTTTTTATAAAATCAACTGCACAATTTATTTTTGCAAAATTATGTTTGCATATGTTTTACAATATAATTTCACCCATTCACTATTAACATCTCACAATTTTTATTCAACCAAATATTTTATATAATAATTTCATCAACATATATTATTAAACACCAATAACTAAAGAAAAAAGACATATCTATAAAAAAAATCTTAATTATCACATCAATCCAACCAACTCTAATAAAAAAACCAAATAAAAAACCTTAATAATCCAACTCATGGCATAAAAACCATGTTCAATCACACTAGGTGAATACCCGTGCACGCACGAAAAATCTCTAGCGGCCGATAATTAACGCTATGCAATATTGTGGTAAGTTTTTCGTGTAACGTTCAATATAGATTTGTTTGGGTCAGAATAAAAAACGATATGCAATATTGTGTGATAATTAACGATATGCAATAGCGGCCGATACACGGGCGATATAATTGTTTTGTGTTATAGATGTCTATAATATTATGGTAAGTTGTCGTGTAATGTTAAATATAGGATGAAACCAAAGAAGCATATGACTTAATTTCCTAAAACATAAAGTCAACAATGAAATACGTATCGTGTAAATCAAATGGTAAAATTACAAATCATCTTTGATAAGATAAGGAAAATACTAATTGTTAGATGAAAGGTAGAAATATATATATTTTTTATTGAAATTATACAATACTACATATACTCGTATATCATTATATATGTTAGATACTTTCTATTCACTGAATGAAGAAATGCCTGCTCAAAATAGTGTTTAAGGTATATCGGACTCGACCCCTCTTATAATGCATTGAAAAAGTTCTAGTTTTGAACCGAATCCATTTCAACCCCTTTCCGGAACTTCTCAACTTGCCAATTATATATGCCGCCTCTAATAAACAACTAAGACAGATGTACAATACCAAGTGTGATGCAAAAATAGTTTTACATTTAGCATGTAATGAAAGAAACAAGCAGGATAATGGCCCTTGCTGCATATTCATGAAATTAATACAGTTCAACAATGCTTTAGCATTCATCTCTTTCAAACCTCCAAACCAAATATAATTTAGTCCAACTAATAAAAAATGTGTTCACAATAAAAGAACACTGGTCTTTAATAACAAACTTTGATGCTCAATGCTTCTTTCACTTTGCCATTTC
>BQNB010188713.1:0-11928 GCA_026074375.1 Tanacetum coccineum | reverse complement strand
TTATTTGCAACGTTAGTCCAAATGGTGTATCATGACCCAAAAAAATAACGCAGGGATGTTTAGTAGTCTTTTTTTAACGGAGGAATGTAAACCCGACTATCGAAAGAGCACAAGGATGATTTTTGCACTTTGCTCTTGTTTATAATATTATGGGTTTTGCTAACCACAACTTTATGGGTTTTTGTTAAGCCTTATCATTTGTATAAAAAAATATTTAATGAACTCATTATTTCCATATATACACACAACTAATGATTATAATCATAAAGAATGTTGTTAATCATAGAATGATTGATGTTAATTAATGGTTAGTCTTTTAATTAAGGTAAGCTGAACAAAAACCAGGTTGTGTTTAGCAAAACCCTAATATTATTATCAATATTAAGGGCTTAGGGGCCGTTTTCACTTTTTAATTTCTTAAGTCATGTTTGGTAGCTAGCATTTGGAAGCGTTTTGGAGCGGTAAGCGACAAGCAGTTAGCGGTTTTGTTAAAAAGCTTGTTTGGCAACAAAGCAACTAGAGTTTGGATTTAAATAACTGCTATCAAATTGAAATGCTTGCTAAAGAAGCGTTCAGCAAATGCCTGAGCCGTTTTTGTGTTTAAAATTACTCAGATACCGTCAATTAGTTTCTATTTTCTTAGTTAGTTTTAGTTATTTAAATTGTAAATGGCCCTTTTTCGTAAATTTACACTTTATAATTAACTGCTACTGCTTGCTTGCCAACACTTTTTTTTAGCCCAAACATAATTGTAGTAATAGACTCATAGGTTATGCTGATAAGTGAAGAGTGAAGATATTTTAATCTAAAAAATATTACATTTTCACACGTTCAACTTTTTTTAAATAATTAAACCATTTACCTGCGGCTGCTTCTATTGGCTGTTCGATTATGGACAACCAATTTCGTTATCTTGGTGTTATGGTAGGTGGAAATACGTCTCGACACAAGTTTTGGGCAGATGTGGTGTCAAAGTTAAGGTCGCGTCTTTCTAAATGGAAGACGAAAACTCTTTCTATTGGCGGTAGACTTACACTTTTGAAATCGGTTCTTGGTGCATCTCCTCTTTATTGTATGTCTATTTTCAAAGCTCCTAAAGGTGTGTTAAAGGAGATGGAATCTATCCGTAATAATTTTTTTATTGGAGCAGACACCGCGGATAAGAAAATTACTTGGGTCGCTTGGGATAAAGTTTTAGCTTCAAAGAAAAACGGAGGTTTAGGCGTTTCGAGTTACTTTGCTCTTAACCGGGCATTGCTTCTTAAATGGATATGGAGATTTGTTTCTCAAGACGATTCGCTTTGGTTTCAAGTTATGCAAGCGATATATGGGCCTAACATCGACTCTCATTCAGTTCACTTGGCTTCGAACTGGTGCTCGATCCTGAGGGAAATGCAGACGCTTAAGGATAAAGGTTTTGATTTCTTATCCCTATGTTCTAAACGTGTTGGTGATGGCAATAATTCTAGATTTTGGTTAGATATCTGGAAAGGCGATATAACTTTACGTGACAAATTTCCTCGTATATTTGCGTTGGAGATGGACAAAACCATCACTGTTGCAGCGAAAATGGCTTCTCTAGTGGATTCTTCTTTTCGAAGACCTGTTCGTGGGGGAATAGAACATGTCCAGTTCAACGAGCTTCGATCATATATTGATTCGGTTACCCTCTCTAATTCCCATGATCGATGGATATGCAATATGTCTGGAGATGGCATCTTTAGAGTGAAAGATATTCGGAATAGTATTGATGATTTGATGTTACCTTCATGGCTTGAGCCGACTAAATGGGTAAAGTACGTTCCAATCAAAATCAATATTTTTGGATGGAGAGCTCGGCGTGATTGTCTTCCAACTAGGGCGAACCTTATTCGACGAGGGGTTTATATGGAGTTTAGCAACTGTCCGATTTGTGGTTTATACGTGGAAGATACGCATCATGTTTTGTTTCAGTGTGACTTAGCCCAATCCGTCCTGCGGCGTATTTGTAGATGGTGGGATCTTGATTGGCAGACTTGGTCTTCTTTCTCTACTTGGGACGCGTGGTTCTCATCTATTAGGCTTGCTCCTAACAATAAGAAGCTTTTGGAAGGTGTTTTTTATGTGGCATGGTGGTCCATATGGGTGTTTCGGAATCGTCTCCTTTTTGATGATAAGGCTCCTGCTCGGTCGATGATCGTTGATGATATTATGTCGTTGTCTTTTCTTTGGTGTAAAAATAGATGTAAATGGGCTTTATCTTGGGAGGCTTAGCTTAAAAACCCTTATTTAATCTCTTTGTAATGTTTTCTTTGTTCTAGCTCCTTGCTAGTTAATAAAATTTCGCCGTTCAAAAAAATAATAATAATCGTCCAATACTTGGAAGTATTCACCACCATTCTCAATAATTTTATTTAGAAAACCATGCTCACGTCGAGCCACTAATCACGCCGGTTTTAAGTTGCGTATTTGATGATCATTTTGACGATGCATCGATTTTAAAACTCAAAATGATCCACATGGCACATGTATAGGCCTACATACATGCCCGTTTCATCTTTTCCAAAATTTTAAGGAATGAACTCCTTATTTGTATTTAATGGTGATAAGTAAATACTTAACTTCCATCGAGAACAATAATAAAAATCATCCTTAAAGAAACTCATGATTCTTTCATATTTTTCACATCATTGATGTGGAATGGTCCAACCTGTCATGCCAATTACTACAATAATCTTGGCTCATAAACTTGTAGTTTATGACCACATGTGCTTCAATTTCACTTTTTATATAAAAATTTCTTTTTAATAGCTTGCACATACTATGATATAATATTCACATTAGTCAATAGCATTATCGAACAAAAAACATCGTTATAACATTGAAGTTAATAAATTTGCTTAACACACTGTATAATCCCTCTAACTTATGGAGTATATTTTATTTTATTCTTTCTTATCAAACCAATAGCTACCAAACAAACAGACAGGCTTCGAGAAATGCATACAATCTCATAAAGAAAATTCTACTCAGTTTGCATATAAACTGCACATGACACGTGATCATAAAATTTCTTGACGAGACAAAACAAAATTTTATCTTCAATACCTTAAGGAAAGTCTTTAGCAAACACTATGTTATATACTCATCACAATATCAATAACTCGCTATGATGATACTTATAGGTAAGTATTGCTAGATAAGTATCCTTGGCACAAACAAAATAATTCTACCGCATAAGATTTCCACATAGCCATGAATCAGTGACACAATTTTTTTTATTGAAGTTTCAAACCAAAAAAAATAATCTAAAAGCGTATGTTTTTTTTATATATATAAACAACTGATTATTAGACGACCAATAAAACCACGTCACACAAGCATTAAACAAAGCCAAAAGTCGTAACTCATCTATAAATGCCATGAAATCATACATAACTCTACTTATCATCTTCTTTATCTAAACCTCTAGCAGTTTTGTTTTATTTATTTCTTTGATATAGAAATCATGACATATTATAATTAACCAATAAACACTACAATAATCATGCAATATATAAAAATAATAATAACCTATAAACTTGCGGTAACAATATCGAATGAGAACGGTAAGAAACTAATATACTAGTATACTATGCTAGTGAACGATATCATGTAGGTACGAAAATATTCACAAGCAAAACATATAAACACCATTGACATGCATTGATATGCTAATCGTATATATAAAAACCCAATTCTGTCGTAAAAACAAGATTCTATAGCAAAAGAAAGAATACATATTATAAATTACAAAGCATGTTACGGTTCACGTCTAAATAGTTGCATGAAGTATTAATATAACCAAAGTAAAATATTAAGCAAATCTACACTATGTTCTGTATCTCTAATAAGGTACGAATGCAAATCTACACATGTCAACTCAAAAGCAAATCCACACATATAATAATCAAGGCCAAAATAACCAGTAATAATAATCATCTTAGTTAAATTACCCAAATAATGCAGTTTTCTATTTTATATTGAGTACAACAATATATGTATGTATATTTTATTGGCGCCGATGACAAATTGTCATGAAGAACAAGTAATGATCTTATATGTTTAGGTGTGATACAAAATTAATCATACAAATCAAATAGCAAAATTAATCTTGTGTAATTGAATTTTTTATTTTTTTTTAAATACTAGTAGTTATGAAGTTCAAGAGTTTCAATACAAAACAAACATAAAACAAAATTAGACACTTGTATTGATTTATCTAAATAGTGTTTAATGTGTTGACTCACGAAGCCACCTTCATACATTTGTCATGTTTTAAGCTAATAGAAACAATAAAATACACCACGTAGTAGGAAATCAAAATTTGATTATATATATATACTATATTAGAGTTAAAAACGCTACCGTTTTTGGCAGCTTTGCTACAGTAACTCCCATTTTGGGCCGGCCCATTTGGCAATTTTTTTTTTTTGTAGGCAATGTAAAAAAAATCGCTCGGCATAAAATAGAAAAAAAAAATACAAAAATATTGACTTATTCAGATAAAAAAATACTCGCGACATGAGGCCCAACACATAAGCCCATATAAAAAAATAAATTATTAAACATGAGACCGAAAAAATAAACCCACACAAATAAAAAATAAAAAAGAATAAAAATAAAATTTTAACGCAAAAATTAACCCGCACTATTGGCTGCTTCGCTACAGTAAACGGCCCAATGGGCTCCCATTTTGGGCCGGCAAATTTGGCATTTTTTTTTTGTAGGCAATGTAAAAAAAATCGCTCGGCATAAAATAGAAAAAAAAATACAAAAATATTGACTTATTCAGATAAAAAAATACTCGCGACATGAGGCCCAACACATAAATCCATATAAAAAACAAACTATTAAACATGAGACCGAAAAAATAAACCCGCACAAATAAAAAATATAAAAGAATAAAAATAAAATTGAAAAAAATTACAAAGACCACTGAATTTAATCAGATAAAAAATAACCCGCGATCATGAGGCCCAACACATAAGCCCACTAAAAAAAACTATTAAACATAGATGCCCAGCCACCAACGCGCGGAGCTATTTTGTATGATAAAAAAATACCAGGAAAAAAAAACTAAAAAAGTTATTAAATTGTCGACACCAACTAAAAAAACAAACCCCCCCCCCCACACCAACGAAAACATACACCGCCTCCCACCTGCGCGCGATACTTTTGCTGATCTTAACATACGCATAGCAAACAATAGTAACAGGTAACATCGAAACAACAATTTAATAAATTACGAAAAAAGCATTCGAGAATTACCTTTTAAGAAGTGGAGAAAATTAAAAAAAATCACTTTAGAGTGTGAGGACACACGTGTTATGAAACAATAAACAATAACAAGAAGATAAGAGAGAAAGGAAATTGTACTGTTAATCTCAGCAATGAATATATGAATATAATTCAAGATGGATATTTCACAAGATAACAATTCTAATAAATAACTAAACAACTATATTAAGATATGAACATCCATTCTATATTTATCCAAACCAAAACTCGATTGATTATGAACCCTTAAGGCACCACCCGTCAAACGAGATTTTGTTTTGGCGCTTATGTCCACTTTGGACTTCCTACTGCTTGCCTCTTATATGACATTGTTTATTATAAGTTTAATCAATGAAAAGATTGAACAAATCTGTTTACCACAATAGTAATGTTTAGCATATCAATTATGTCGAATATGTCATCAATTCATTATGATATTGTTTCAATCTAATTATGTTTACACAGAAACTCCACAAATTAACAAACTAAATTCCTTCTTTCTTTTGTTTGAATCTGTATAAAACCTTGGAAATTGAGATAATCATTGATTGATTAATCACGATTATCGAGCGTAGTAGGCTGGGTTTCTCATCTGGTTTTGTAAGTAGATCTGTTATTCTCCTCTTCAAATCGATTCCCATTTTCGTTTCCAGATTAATCCCTCACTCCATTAAACCCTAACTATTTTCGATAATATGACCTCCATTCAATACCACAAAGAAGGTAGCTTTCGTCAAAAGAAGATGATTTGTCAAAGATTTCGACAATCGATTTTGTTACAAATTTTCCCCGACTCCCTCTCTGCAAGGATCATTCACTCATGTAAGACAATAAGGGTCACGTGGTTCCGATTCTTTATTCCAACAAAGAGGACAAAAGATGGTAACGTTTTATTTGTTCGATTTATCAATTCTTAACGTGAGAGATGGTAAATAACTTATGTAACGATTTTTTGGGAGTCGATCGAAATTACATAGCTAATAGTTGCCAAAAGATGCAAAAGAGAGTAACATGTGAAAGGAAGTGTTAACGTGGATAAGACTAAGAATGAATCGAATAAAAGAAAGTTTGATGGGTCTCAAAGAATGTGAAAATACAGTTATTGGTAAATCATTGTGTCCTGTGGTGAAAGACTAGTCCGAATGCCAATAGATAAGCAATCTCCTCATGCGATTGTCCTTGAAGATGATTGTTTGAATGCGAAGATCGGTCACTCTGTCGTTGATGGGCAAGTCAAAGAGGATGACCTCTTTTAGTCAATCTTAAGAGGCGCTTTATAATAAGTTTTGATGTGTAAGATTACTATTTGGAGAACTTTGGGTATTACTCGAATTCGAGTACTGCGAAGGCTAAAGAGTCATTTAGGAGTAATGTTGGTGGCGTGGGCTCTTGGTTTTCGGTCAATAAACAAGCTTACCCCGAGTTGTTCCTGAATTAGGTAGATTGGATTGGGTGGAATTGGAGAAAAACGGTGTATTCCGTTTAAATTCTGGTCGTCCTACTTTCAAACGTATTGCTTGCTAAATGGGGTGAGTTATTAATGTTGATGGATTATGATTAGTTCGAATCTTCTTTCAAAAGAATTTTGCATTCATTCTAAAGTTTGTGTGTACACATCACGAGACTTCAAATTTTTTTTCGGGGTAAGGTTTTATGGTGCGCGCAAGTGAAGTCCTAGGGTGGCACCTCCCTGAAATATTCCGAATAGGAGGATGAAGACGAATTATCAATGAGGATAACATGATAGGCAGAATTAATGATCTCGAGCAAAAAATGACATTGATGAGAGAGTCGTGGAGGAGTGCTTGAAACACTGTTGATCAACCTGATGTCAGAAGGACAAACACTCGGTGAAATCTTTTGGATTATACCCCTTATTGAACAAAGAAAATATCGAATTGGCACGAAAGGTACTGAAGAAGATCATAGTTTGTCTCATCCGCCGGGTTTCACTCCCGAGGAGGGTTTGAATGAAGGTAATACTGCTTAATCTTGACCATGAAGACTATGACGAGAAAATGAGAAGATGCGAAATTTCGTGTTGTTAACCTGAAGATGTAAGGATAATCTGATCGGTAAACAAAAATTTAGCAACAAATAGTCGTTCGGAGTCACTCAAGTACACTGACTGCCGCGAACGGGGGGTTCTATTTAAAATCTTATGGAGGAAGTTGTGAAGGTAGAGCCAAACTATGGGTTATAACCAAGATGGGTGCATCGAAGGATATCACTGAGTATCATTGAATCCCAAGGAGAATTTGGGGTTAATCTATGAATTTTAATGTCTTTTGAACGTTTCAATACCTTGCGCCAAAAGCCAAAAAAAGATTGGTAAAGGGAGTTGTGTGTTAAAAATTAAAGTGAATTTTTATGGTCTTACAAGAATACTAAGATGGGGTCTATTGATTAAGTATGTGAGTCCTTGCTGGGGTAATTCTAAGTTTGATTATGTTGCATAGTGATTCCGTTGGTAACTCGGGAAGGTATCCTTATGCATTAGGGAATCCTAATCTTTTTCGGAAGGAGTAGCATTACGAGATCGAACTATTTTGTCATTGTCGAGGTGTTGGTTGAAATCAGGATTATCTTATGATAGTGAGGTTGTATATGCGCCTCAAGAGCTAAAGAAAAGCGTATGTTATGGAATTATTTGGCTCATGATCGAATCAATGGGTTGGTAAACTTGTTATGATGGGCGAATTTAATGAGGTGAGATAAAATCAGAACCAATATGGGTTTGAATTTTAATGCTCACGACGCTAAAGATTTCAATTCTTTCATATACAAACGCGGTCTTGATGAAGTCCCTTTAGGAGGAAGTGCTTATACATGGTGTCTCAAATCTGCTTCTAAATGAGTAAATGGCTCGATTTTTTGTTTCCGAAAATTTGTTTGAGCAAGTGTCCTAATATCACTGCTATTACCTTAAGCGTTTTTATTTCGGATCCACGACCAGATTTTTATTACGAGAAGTCAGGTTGATTACGGTCCTATTCCTTATCGATTCTAATCGTTACTCAGCTGGAAGTTGGATGGTTTTGACAAGTTGGATAGAGGATTCTTGGAACGTGCTCCTGTTAACAAAAAAATGCCATCCAAACTAAACTTCATGGGTAAACTTAAAATTCTTAAAGAACCGTATTCGAGCTGGCTCTCTATTCATAAGGTCGAATTCGCGAGGTGAGATCTAATTTCCTTTAAAGAGGAGTTGCGGTCTGTGATGAGGTTATTGATAAGGGAGATTGCTCGAATGAGGTGGTCCATAAACGAACGGAGATTCTCAACAAGATTCATCAGGTAAAAAATATTCAAGCTTTCGGAAATTGCTCAAAAAGCCAAGATTAATTAGGCAATCGAGGGAGATGAAAATGTGAAGTTTTTTTCATGGTAGACTAAACAAGAAGCGAAATCAATCTAATATTCGGGGTATTATGTGAAATAGGACTGGTCGATGACCGGTTCAAGGAGAAGCGTGATTCTTTGAACATTTTCGGGTAGGTTCGATAAACCATCAGTAGAATCGAGCGTTGTATTGAATACACCTTTTTCCTGCTCCCTATCGATTGATCAGAAAGAGGATATGGAACTCATGATTTCTAAAGAGGAGGTTAAAAGGGCGGTGTGGGATTGCGGCGTTTGAATAAGTCTCTCGGGTCCCGATGGTTTTTCCATTTAGCTTTTAAACCGACATTTTGCTTTTGATTTGAGAACAGGACGTGTTCGAAGGCTGTTGAACTATTTCTACATGTATGGTAAATACCGAATAGATGTAGACTCGACTTATTGCTTTGATTCCTAAAAATCTTGATGCCAACATGGTTAAGGATTTTCGGTCCTTAAGTTTAGATCGGGAGCTTTATACAAGATTTTTGCTAAAAATCTTGGCGAACCGATTAGTGTGTGTCTTGGTTGGAAAAAAAACTAGTCAATGAGGTTTCATCAGCTTTTGTAGCGACACAAATCCTAGACGGGTTGGTAGTCTTAAGTTACACAAATATTTACCTTTAAAAAAACGATCTAAAATATCAAAAACGGACTCAAAATGCCAAATATAGCTGTTTTGCTAATTGTGTTGTGCAGAACGGATATCTCACAAAAAGACGAAAACCAAGCATAAAGCGACAAAACGTACACGGGAATGAAAAGTTGTGAAGACGAAGCCCAATCAAAGTCAAGTCAACTCCGAGAAGAAAAAGCAAAGAAAAATATAACTTGAGGGGTCAAAAATACCAAACCCCTAAGTTATATTATTAAGGAAACAAAGGCAGGGGCTGATTATGCCAATTTGGGAAACTTCATTTATAAAAGAAAAAGGGAATGAAAAGAAGAAAGATGTGGAGGGGCTTTTCTTGTACACAAACCAAACATACCCTTAATCATCTTCAACCTCCCTCTGTCACAACCCAACTTGTATAAACCCTTTCCCAGTCTTCCCGCCAATACCAAAACCAGCCAGCACCCTGTTTTGCTCCCATACTTCTCCCCTGCAAAATCACTCAACACCCTACCAAAATCATTTCATCTCCCCTACTATCTACCCCCCCAGTTGTATAAATGCCATGTTGGCAATCCCTCTCCATTCCCAAAAGCATTTCGATGGCTGAGATTGTCTCCAAAGAAGCTCAAAAGAAATCAAAGGCTGGGATTTGCTTTAGATTCCCCTCACACAACAAGCACACTTCGTTTTTGCTCTCCAAAAGAAGCACAAGCTGCAAGTCCAAGACTTCGGCTATAAATAGAGCTTTTTGTAAGCCTTTGAGGCATCTAGTTTTAGTTTTGAATCTTAAAAATAATTTAGCTTATTTTCAGTTTGTTTCAAAGTCATTTACAGCTTTTTACTTTCAGCTTTGTAACACTTTCAAGATTAATGCAAGTTTGAAGTTTTTAAGCCAATTTACAATCCCAAGTGTTAAGTTTCTTAATCATATTGTTTTGTGTTCTAAAAGCTCTCACCACAGCTTACTTATAAGCTGTTTTCATTAAGTAAAAATAAAAAGATAAGTAGTTAAAAAAAATCAAACAAATCACTCTCAAATATACCTCAGCTTATTTATTGGATGATAAGCCAGAACTGGATGGGCTTATGGACTCTCACTAGCCTGCTTTATGCAAATTAGAGCTTGTAGATTCATTGCTTAACCCTGTTTAGAGCAAGGGTTTTGTAAGTCTATCTCTCTTTTTTCTTATTATTCTTACTTTCAGCAGAACTGCTTGTTATAAGTTAACACGCTAGCCAATTAAGCCTAGTTAAGTGCTTATTCCTAATTGTATAAATATTTATGCTTATAAGTGTCTTAGTTTTGTGTTGATAGATAATCTGTTTTTAATTAATTTGACAGAAAAATGATTTTGAAGGGGTATTTTCAACTAACAGTACTAACCTCAAGTTAGTACTGCTAGTTTACTTTTGGAACAGCATTAACTTAACACTACCAGTACTAACTCCAAGTTAGTACTGCTAGTTCATTTTCTTGGATTTCAAAGGTAGCAGTACTAACTAACATAGCCAGTACTAACTCCAAGTTAGTACTGTCAGTTTAAACTGTTAGTACTGACAGGTCATTTTAGCTTATCAGCTTATTATTTCAGCTTGTTTAAGATTTCTTTAGATTTTTAGAGTAGATTAAGCCTATTTTAGTTTATTATTTTCAGTAGAACTTATTTGTCTTTTCAAAATAATTTTAAGAGTTAATCAGTTTTAGTTTTCTAGTTTATTTATAATTTTAGTTTGTTCTAGTTGCTTATTCCTATTACTAAGTGCTTATTAAGGTTAGTGGAACTTTTGTCCTTTACTGTTTGCTTATTTATTGTTTCTTTGAGTCTTGTTAGCCTAACAGTACTAACCTTAACTTAACAGTACTAACTTATAACTAGCAGTACTAACTTTAAGTTAGTACTGGTAGTTAATAGGGGTATATATGTTGGTTAGTACTGTTGTGTTACTGCTTGTTTTGAAGTTAGCTGTTAAATTGTGCATGCTTAATTTGCACTCATTTGTGATTTAGATTAGTGCTTGTGTTTCTGTGTTAAGGCTGTGTAGTATTAGAGCATATTTCGTGCTTAGTGTAAATTTTTTAGTGTTTTGCCTTTGCTAGCTTTAATTCAATTTCCAGTTTATGTTCTTGCTTTAATTTTTTATGTTGACATTTGCTTTCAGTATTAATTCACAAACATTCCTTGTTATTTTGTGTATTTATATTTATATTTACTTATTGATACATAAAAAGAAGGGTGAGTTCGCGCGAGATCAATTTTTGGCGCCGTTGCCGGGGTTCCGGTTTTCTTGATCTCGCGGATTCTGATCCTTTTTGTGTATTTATATTTATATTTACTTATTGATACATAAAAAGAAGGGTGAGTTCGCGCGAGATCAATTTTTGGCGCCGTTGCCGGGGAGGTTGAAAAAGAATATCGCTACGTATTGACAATTTATATTTATATCTGTGAATATTTTTCTTCTACAAAAATATAAAAAAAAGAAAAAAAAAACAAAAAAACAAAAAAATATTTTTTTTTCTTTTTACTAGTACATATCATATACACCAAAAAAAAATCAAAAATATAAAAAAATTGTCCATAAACAAGAAATAAAATACATAAATTGGTAAAAATACCAAAATATAATATTCT
>BQNB010188712.1:0-11928 GCA_026074375.1 Tanacetum coccineum | reverse complement strand
GGTGCTTGGAGTAATTTCACCATAGTACGTTGATCGGCCATCGTAACTACGGAAGTCTCTTCAAGAGAAAACGGTTCGACTCTTTGCTTGGAACGTCTACGATTACGACGTTTCGGAGTCGTGGAAGATTCGGCAATTAAATTTGATGAAGAGCGAGTGCGCATGCACTAAAAATAAAATAAGAGAAATAAATAAGAAAAATATTTTTGTAACCGATAATCGAACAAGTGTACGGTAGCTCTCTAGAAAACGCACAAAGAAGCGGAGGAGCGGGTAAGAGCGAAGCATTTTAAAAACCTTCTCTTTTCGGGTCAAAGATCGTAGGATCAACCCTCCTTATACCTCTCTTATAGTTTGTAATATAAAGGTGAGCCGATTTCACAAGTGACACAACGGTTGTTTTTCAAATTTTTTGGTATTTTTGATTACTTGATAATAGAAGAAAATATTCACAAAAGAAAGCGATAACTTCACGGGGAAAGGAGTTCAAACACTAATCTTCAAACGTAAACACGATAATTGCACACACCTCTCTGGCAGCGGCGCCAAAAATTTTGATATTCAAGCTTAATAGCCTATATATATATATATATAACTAATAACTAAAATCCCGAATATCAAATAGTAGTAAGAGTAAGTATTCCGTAAGGTTTTTAAGAAAATTACTTTTAACCAAAGTAAAATTCAAAACCTCCCGAGTCGTATCCCGACGAGGCGTGAATTAAAAATCTCGTTTTGGTTTGTGATCGCGTGTTTGAATAATCGAATTTTGATTTGGATTCTATTTCTACTAACAAAATGCAAAAACAAATAAAGGCAAGCAACAATTAAAGCAATTAAAGATTTAAACTAAAAACGATAACGGGAATATAAAAACGCGACTTAAAAACCTAAATTATCAAATTTTAACCCTAAAAATGAAAATTTAATTTCTAACAGTCCTAAATGATAAAAAATAATTTTAGAAAAAAGAATTATATTTTTTTGACTTTTATTTAATTTTTTATGAATTAAAAACAGATTTAATCTAAAAATATTATAAAAAATATTTAACTAATTTATAAAAATCTGAAAAAATTAAGGAAAGTATTTTGAACAAATCTAAACCTAAGAAAAATAAAATGGGTCCAACGGCTTATTTGAATAAGCTGGAAATAAGCTCAAAAGGGCTGAAAGGCAAAAAGGGAAAACACCCCTTAAATACCAAATGGCCCCAAGGTCTAACAGAAAAGACCCAAAGGCGTAAATGGTAAAGGGGTGTGTGTTAAAGTGTTGGTGATGTTAAGGTTGAGGTCTCGGGTTCAACCCTTGAGACTTTCCTTTACTCCCAACATTTTTATTTTGCAAATTTTTTTTATGAAAAAGTTAAACAAGACTTAAATAAGCACTTTTAAAAAATGAACTTTTTTTCAGAAAGTTAAAATAAGCCAGAAATGAGCTTAATAAAGTAGCAGATTCACTTAAAAAGCTTTCAAGCTTTAACACTTAACTGTTTTTACACATAAGCCTTAATAAGCTCAAACTTAGTCCAAATAAGCTACAAGGACCTTAATCCAAACTTAATAAGCAAATCTAAACCCAGAATAGGCAATTCCAATAAGCCATAAGCTCAGAAATCCAAATTAGCTTTTCGCTAAAACTGATATCAAAACAGCCTAAGAAGGCACTTTTAAGCTACTTTTTAAGCTAGAAAACCAATAAGCTAATGTCTAAAACCTAAAAACAGATTAAGTCACTACTATAAGCTATAAGAATAAGCAAAAATTAAGCACTATAGATTAAGGAATAAGCTAGAAAAAGACTAAATGAAAGTGATAGTTTACTTCTACTATATTTTTGGCTTTTTGAAAAGACTAATTGCAGCCCGAAATTTAAGCTAGTAAAAGAAAACTAAAATCCAAAATAAGCTGAAACAGATTAAGCTTTAACCTAATAAGCACTTGGAACAAAAAATAAGCAAACAAAGGAAACTGAAAAGCAGTTTAAAAGATATCAAAACAGATGATAAAAAAAGACTTAAGAGACACTATGGAAAAACTGTTTGGTTTATCAGGACTGAACAAGCAACTAGGACTCTAATAAGCTGAAAACAGACCTAAGCTAGACTTAATAAGCAAATAAGTATTAAAAATAAGCTTAACACAACAAGCTAGAAAACATCAAAAAGCTAAAAACAGATTTGTTAGTGCAAAAATTACGATATTTAATCTACACAGTCTCGTTTGTTTTGTTGATGACAAACACATAACTTGTAATACATAACGTAAAATGTACAAGTTACTTGTAATCGTATTTTTTCTCAACATACATCAACATCTCTCCATGTCTCGACTCCTCGTATGTTGCAACACAGGTTCGTACATGTTTGTTATGTTGCATTATGATCAAACCTCTTTTCACATTTTGCATTCATAAGTATTTTTATACAAATGCATCTTTTTATTTTTATACTAAATTTTACATCTAAATATATATTTTATTTAGACATGTAAACTTTATTTTGTCAAAACTCAACTAGACTTTTTATTTTTACATGTACAAGTTTGCTTTCACTTTTAAGTAAAAGTAAAATGCAAAATAAAAGTAAAAATAAAATATTTTTAAATGGAATCGGCAAAGGGAACCGGCGGGAAACGGAAGAACCGACAATTTTTTTTTTGAGAATGGAACCGGCGAAACTGGGCTACAGTATAATTTTAGCCTATAAGTACCAAGCTTTTTCTCATCATTTTATATACCTTTCACACACATTTTCTTTGCATTTCTCACTCATTTAGATAAGTAGCAATAGTCATTAAACACCCTCATTCTCATGTGATCATAATGCTTCTAACATTTATCTTGCATACTCTTATGATGATCCAACCAAAGCAAGCCTTGAAGATCTTGCCATTTCCATCCACCATCAAACAAACCTATATGAAGATCTACAAGATTAGATATCTCATCATCTACATCCATTTAAAGGCTTCTCATCAATGGAAGTTAATTTAGATTAGGCATTCATATCCATTAGACACATTTGTCGTGGATCATCATTGTATACTCATTTGTATCATCTTTTGTACCATTTGATTTAGACTAGATGGTTTATGTGTTTGTGCCATAAAACACAAGGTTTGTTATGTTGGGCCATAAAACATAACGGGGTTTTGGGTTGGTTCTACCCTTTGTGTAAGAACCCGGTATTTAGCTTTGTACCGGATAAAGTGTAAGCGACGATGGGTTGGTTCTCCCGGTGATTAGGACTCGGTATTTAGCTTAGTACCGGATAAAGTGTAAGCGACGTTGTGTAAGGTTTTCTCCGCCGAAAAGGGAGCATGTTGATCTAGTGAAGTAACTCTCGAGTTGGGTACTCGGGGAGTGGAGTAGGGCGGAGAGGAGCTCCGTGACCGAACCACTATAAATCATCGTGTTCGGTTTGCTTTCTCTTTACATATCGTTATTTCTTTACGTTTTAATTATGCTTATGTTGTGGTTTGATGCTTATGCTACTTGCTTGTAGATTGGTCTCCATTATACATATAGTCGTAGACTATAATCGATACTTTTCATATTACGTCGTGTTTGTTCGGTCATTTGATACAAAAGTTTTTAAATTTTAATCAAAAAACGTATTCACCTCCCCCCCCCCTCTAAGTTTTTTCACAGAGCCAGTAGAGGTTATGGACTGTGAGATCAAATAATTAAAGAGAAGTCGCATTCCTATCATTAAGGTTAGATGGAACTCTAAATGAGGTCCTGAGTTTACCTGGGAATGTGAGGATCAATTCAAGCAGAAGTACCCACATCTCTTCACCTAGACCGCACCGTCGTCAAGTGTCGCGTCTTAAGCCTTGAGGACAAGGCTCTTTAACGGGGGAAGACTATAACACCCCGTGTTTTCAGGTTATTTTACGACTCCAACTATTTTCTCAATAATTACTTTTAGCTATTTCGTGTCTCATTTCATATAAACCCCATAGTTAAATCGCGTAAGCTAAAAGTCGACAACTATCATAAAAGGGTCATCATTCAAGTAAATGTTTACGTTCAATAAGTGTTATATTATTATTAGGAGAATAATAATTAGCATTTCAAGTTTTTGTTTTCATACTTTACGTAAAACGCATCCGGTTTCGTGTTTTAGGCATCCATGCATGCATGTAACCTTAGGAACCCATCCATATATCAACAAATACCCACCATAGTACCCAATACCCAAAGTTTACAAAATATACTCACTCGTACTAACCTATATTCGGCTACAACATACAAGCATACACAACACTTCCTAATTAAATCAAATAAGCTAACCACCCTCCACTTCAAGCCTTAAACAATTATATCCTTTAACCAAAGGATCAAGAATCCTAAATTCAAAATCCCATGTTTCTCTTTGAGTCAATAGGGACGATTAGGACTTAAAACACAAAGAGCCATGCTTAGGTTCACTTCAATCACACTTACACATAACATACACATCATATGTCAATCCAAGTTTAGTTTATAACATTTCATCCATGATCAACACATTTCTTAAAAAAAATTATAAAACTTCTTCACATACATACATATACACGCATACAATTAAGCCTACAACAATTCATACTTACAAATAAATCACCCACACTTCCACTAACAACATAAACAACATTATTCATTACATAATAGATCAAAGAACCTAGAAAAGTCACCAAGACTTTGTCCCCAAGCCTTGCCATAATTGGCTAGCATTAAGGAAAAAAGAAGGAAGTATGTTGGCCATGCTTAAGCTCCCATCACTTCATAACCTCACCTTTTCTTACACAACCTTCACCCAAATATAATAGTTTAATCATAAAACCATACCTTGTCTCCTCTTTGACCCTATAACCGGTTCCAACAATCCAAGACCCAAAACCATTTGTTGGTTTAGTAATAGCGATATTCTAGCTTAAGTTCATCTACAAATACAAGCCCCTAAGTGTTAAGACTCTCACACATCTCTCATTTACAAGGAAACTAACCCAAAACACTCTCTTTGTGCTCTTTGGCTCTCGGGTCTGTTTTACCACACACGAACACCACACAAACACAAAACCTAATCAATAACAAGTATTCCAAGATCATTACTAGGCTATTCTAAGGTACATTGGAAGATTAGTAAAGCATTTACAAGAGTTTACAAGCGTTTGGGAAATTAGGGTTTCTATTTGGAATTAGGGTTTTCATTTGGAGTTTTCAAGCTAGGGTTGTGATCAAAAGGGGTTGATCATATTTTTGTTCCATCATTCACTCACTCAAGGTCCATCTAAGATCCTTAATCTATTCATTTACTTCATTTCATGTGTTGTATGATTTTTATATTGTTAAATCATCACCTGGGTTATCTTATGAATTTATAAAGTAAAATCATGCAAGTTCATACACGAATTACATTTTAACATGTTTAATATGATGTTAAAAATATGTTAATATGATTAAAATAAGGATTTACAAGCAATGGATAATTATTATAATTAATGGTTTAAGTTATGAATATATATTTAATTACAAAGTTCACATAATTAAATAAATGTGTAAAACATTTTCTTGGACATTATGAACTTAATGAGATGACCATAATTTATAGAAGTTATATTATACACAAGATGTGTTATCATATAAATTAGAGGAATTATAGTGAATTATTAAAGTTAAAAATACATAAAACAAGTTTATATAAAAGATTCGAACCTACTGTTTTAAAACATAAAAATGACTACTGATTTTATGTTTTTATAAAATAGTACATGTTATGAGGTTTTCCAAATAATTAAGAGGAACTCGCGAAACGGATAAAAAACGAGGATGATATAATTTTTTGCAAAGATATGCATAAAATAAAAGTATTTTATAAAAGAAAGTTATTAAAATAACAAATTCGAACCAGAAATTTTTATTTATTTAAATTTCTATAAATATATAGAATTTAAAAGGATTACTAAAAAGGTAAGAAACTTGTAAAACCAATGGATAATGAATTAGTTATGATTTTTTCATGTTTAATTAATAAAATAACCAAAAGTAACTTTATAAAAGTGATTTTATAAAAACCATTATTTTTACAGTTTTCTACAGTAAACATGGGCCCTATTAAGTGATAGAAAATTTAATTATAAAAACATGGACATAAAGAACACCAAAAACGGAGTTAAAACGAATAAGTTACGATATTTTTAAGTTATAACAATTAATTATATAAAAGTAGTTTTATATAATTTATAAAAATAAGTAGATGTTACTGTTCATCAGTAACAATAATGTTTTAAATATAACATTTGATTAGTATTTTCAAATACGAGACCATGGATATAAATAACATGCAAAACGGAATTAAAACGAGGGAGATACTAAACTAGTAAGTTTATATATTTTTAAAAACCCTCTTGTGCACTATTTTTTTTATAAACAAATAAAAATACATATTTCAAATGATGAAAACATACATACAAGTATTATAAATACTTAAGCAAATTCAATGGACAAGTGTGTCGTTTTTACAAACATATTTAGGTGATGATGTAACTCTATAAGATTATACATGTGTATCATTCAAGCACAACATATTCATACGACCTACGTTAATTAGGTTGCATTCGGGCTATCAAGTGACGAGTCACTCATTTGCTATATCATACATTCATTCACTTAAGGTGAGTTTATAGTCCTCATCTTACACTTTTTAATCATTTATCAAATCTCGGGGATGAGATCATGTTTGTTTTACAAAAAGGATGCAAGTACATTTTAATTCAAATATTACGAGTTTGCCTAAGTAGCTATAACCCGCTATGCCCTTCATCATGAACTGTCAATTGCATATATGTAATTGTTAATTGCATTATGTGAGCGCGAATGTTATGAATAGATCTATTTGGGATTAACATCCCCGTTCGGGCAAGTAGCACTTGCTAGTTTACCGGTTGGCCGGAAACGACGAATGTATACCATTTGGAATCATAGATGTTACAGGTTGAACATCTACATTGGGCATCATCATTTATATGTATTTGATATACATACATTGTTTAGCTTCAGTGTCATGAGCTTAGTGCATATCGTAATACATTTTTGTGATATTGTATTCGTTGCTTTATTACAGGGAGATCTTGCCATCCGCTTCATTAAATTTATAAACCTATAAATTCACCAACATTATTGTTGACAGTTTAAACATGTTTTCTCAGTCATAAGGTCCAAGTCATGAGTACAATTGGATGGTCGTCATTTGATAGTCAATCACTATAAAGCTATATGCGGCATTACATTTTGGGATATTGTTATGTTGTGAAATCTTTACTTTTTAAGTTGAACAAATTTAAGCCTATGGGCTTTTGTAACAAACCATTCATGAAATCCAATGTATCATTTTTTAAACGACTCTTTTAGAGGTCGTTCTCATATCTTGTGCTATTGATCTATGAAGTAATGCTCCCGGATACATTAATCCGTTGAGACCCTATTTGGGGGTGTTACACATTGTGTTGTCTAGTTTCCTTTATTTTTCTTTGCCACTGATGATAGTTCTGGAAGGAGAGACCTTTTTGTTGGAATTGGTTTTGTTTCTGCTGTTGTTGTGTTGCTTGGACGGTTCTTTGTCGTTGACTCTATTTCTGACTTGTAAGTGGACATGGTTGATACGATTGTTTTTGCCATTTCTTATATGATGTCTTGTGGTGGTGTTCCTGCAATAAGTGGATGTTACACTGTTAATAATGTATGTTTGCATATATGGAAAGTAGATTGTGTCTAGGATTTATTTTTGGAAATAAAAATCTATTTTGCTAATTGCTACTGTACATAAAGTGATATTTTAAGAAGTTATAGGGGTCTATTTTTGGACAGTAACCTACACATTTCTAAAAAGTATTTTGGCTTTGACAATATTGTGTCATTCAATGTGTTGGTTGTATCTTTTGTGTAAGGGTGGTTTTGTTTATTATGTGCTTGTATCTGCTTATTTAAGGAGTGTCTAAGGGTTTGTTGTCATTCTTCTCTTGTGAACTTACATTTAAAAGGAGGTTAGGAGTAAAGGGTGTAACCGGTAGGCAACATTGTTGACACGATAAAAGATAGGAATAAATCATCTTTAGCTAAGGTTGTTTATCAGGTAGGAAGTGCCGATTTAAAACGAAATAGCTAAAAAGGAATAGTTACCTTTATTATGCCTAAATGTGGATTGATGAGTATCAGTGGCATATATGCTTGTAGAATTTGTTATGCATGGGCTTTGTACATTTATGGCAGCATAAATGTCGTGACTATTTGCTGTCGGGTACCATTGGTTCTTTTTCTACGCAGAGTGTTGGAACTGTTGGGTTCGTGAGCATCTGGCAATACAGTTTTAGAAAAAGAGTCATGGCCTTCGCCAACAATGCGTGCATGCTCTTTGGTTGGGTCGCGCAGATGTTTGTTAGTCTGACTGTTGTTCGGAAGATTTGTACTCAAAGTGCTTCTCACAACACTATTTTTTACATCGCGCCACAGGTCGGCCCAGCTAACCGACGCTAGTAGCGGTTGGGCATCCAAATTTTGCGCAATATCTGACAAAATCAAGGTTGGCAGACGTTAGCAGCAAATACTAATAAATGGAATACAACGAATGTGAAACACATCTAGAACCTTTAATTTAGGAACTTTGTGTACCAAGCTTTTGAAAATGCGATTGTGAAAAAGTGTTGGTAAAAATATTTACCTATGCTGGTTTCATTTGTCATAGGATGGGTTTTCATGCTATCAATGACTAGGACCAGCTCCAACAAAACCAAAAATACAAACACCCCTTATAAAATTTTTTATTATAAAAGCCCTACACCTTTATTATAATTTTCCCATTTGTTATATAAAAAAACAATCTTCTCCTCCTTTCCCTTCTCTGTGTCGTCGAACCAACCCCAAACCACCACATACCATCTCCACAGTATTCAATTATAATCACTACCTAATTGTTCCTTCATCAATACCGTATCCAATTCCCACATAAATTATTTTCAAGGTTTAATCAACATGCAAGACCTTTCTTAAAATTTTGATTTTTAAAGATTTCTTTGATTTTGGGTTTAATCAAGGCAAGAGGGTTTTGAGTTGTTAATTTACCTTTGATCCTACTCTATTGTAAGTATTTTTCCTAACATTCTTGGCTAATTATTTTTTTATATGTTGCATGTATATAATTTTGTGCTATAGAATCCATGATTTATCATATTGAGGTATATTTGATGTTGGTTAGGTGATGATGATGATATAGTGGGGATAGGCTAGTTAGGCAAACGTTGTGATGTTGTAACCATTGATAAATTAAAGTTTGAAGGAGGGTTTGAGCCTACGCTTGATAGTGCAGAAAATTAGAGTGACGTTTTCAGGCTGTAGTCTTAGTGCAGAAAATTAGAGTGACGTTTTCGGCTGAGTCAAACTTTGTAAAACTGAAATTAGAACTTAAATTATGTTAGGGGACGTTAATAGCTTCGAGTCGATAGGTCGCACGTTCCGTAACTCTTAAAAATGAAGTTTTTATGGCCTCCGAAAGTTTAGAAATCAATAAAACCGAATTCTGCACTTTATATTTTAATACTTACTGATGCGATTTTCGTGAGCCGTTTTGAGCCCTTTCTGGTCCAAATCGGCCTTCCGTTAAAACTACGAAGTTGTTTAGAATGACGTTTTCTCTTTCCGCGAGGTTTGCTAAGTCTAAAAAAGTGTAATTTCAGGCCGAAAAGCTTAGAGAAAATCTGCGTTTTTCATATTTCTTTAGTTACATCAGACCTGAGAAAGGGGCATTTTCGCCCTTTTCTGTCGAGTTTTGGGTCTTGGGTAAAACTAAAAAGTTATTCAAAATGCCGTTTTACTTTCTCGCGAGGCTTGCGAAGTCTGAAAATGGGTAATTTTGGGTTAAAAACCGAGGGTCAACCTAGAAAAGGCTTTGACTTAATAAAAGTCAAATTTAGTAAAAAAAATTGTAAAGAGATCATATGAAGTGGTAAGAGTCTTATAAACCTAAGAATGTTTAGGCGATAAATATTATAATCCATAGGTCGGGTTAGAACTTTTTGTCACCTCTAAAAATAGTAAGGTCGAAAATTAGTAACTTTCTAAAAGTGGAAACTTTTTCTAAATAGAAATTAAACGGAAGTGTAAATAGTGCGTAAGCTTAGAGGAAAACACTTGAGATGTTATTATAAGAGTTTTAAGGCGCGTGTAGGGATTCTAAGCACATGGTTATGTATATGCAATATATATGTACATATTATTATTTTTATATGCAATTATGCATTTACGTGGTAATATTTAAAGCTTCTAATAACGCGCCACTTATATTTAGGTCGTGGTTGATTCGTTGGTGCTTACTCTCTTTATTTGATTTCTTGTCCGACTACTTCTACCTACGGTGATTTCATAGCCCCTTTTCTATTTACTTGTTTTACAAACTCTATGGGGTGAGATACATGCTATGTTTTACATCTGGACGCAAGTATTTAAAAACTGTATGCTATGCCTGATATTATTGCCTAAGTACCACTTCTGCTACTTAAGTCCCCTGTTTATCATGAACCGTCAGTTGCTAATGTAGTGAGCGCGAATGTTGTGGATAGATCTATCGGGACTGACCATCCCCGTCATGAATTATGGTTTCATGTTGACCATGGGCGCATTTAACATTTGAGGTATTACTTTCTAGGGTGTTTGGCAGAACATCCTACTTTTGTGGGGCATTCCAATCTATTGATTGAAGTACGTTAAGGTTTCGGTGTCATGAGCTTAGTGCAATAATATATTTTTCTAGACTTGGTGAATTTGTTTCTCTTGTCTACCTTACTTAAATCTTGTGGTCCACTAAACTGTTTGATTACAATAACATTACTCGATTTACTTAATCATTGTTTTATGATTAAAACCTATGAATTCACTCAACAATTTTGTTGACTTTTAGCATGTTTTATCTCAGGTATTTCAGGTATATTGCTCGGAGGGAAGCCGCGCGGATATGTACTTTGGAGACTCTACATTTTTATACACTCGACAAAACTTAAATTTTTGAAAACATTGTGTTTTATTATAACTGTTGGGACCTGTTTTTCTCTTATTTTACATTCGATGAAAACTTTATCTAAACATTATTAATGTCTAAACACTTGTGTTATTTTTTTACCTAATAAAATTACCCTAAACGACCAATAACAGATCATAAATGCTATATATATGCTTGTTTTGCGTTATGTACTGTGCAGGTATTAGATATCGACAAAAAGACAAAAATAAGGCCAAAGCCAACAAAACCGAGCATGAGACTGGAAAAGAGCAAGATACCAAAGCCGAAGGTGTATACATCCTTAATGGGTCAAGTCGTACCCATTTAAATGGGTCGGGTTAGCCCATTAGTTCTTAAGCCTAATTTTAAAAGCCCTACAATCACCTTATAAATTCAATCCACTAAAACCTAATCCATGGCCCAAGTCTAAAATCCAAGCCCATCTCACTTCTCTTATAACCCGTATTCAAAATTTAAAGGCCAGGGTCAAAGTAAGTGATCCAACGGCTCAAAAGATGATGATTATGAGGCGGTTATGATTAGAGGGTCGAGATTGAAGAATGGGACACTCCTCCTTGGCCTAGAAGGTTCCCTTACCCTCTATAAATAGAGGCTTAGTTCACACAAATGAGGTGTGTAGGTTTTAGCTTTAGCTTTAGTAATTTAGTAGCGTTTTAGTAGCTTGTAGCTTATTTTTCATGTAACTTTTCTTTTTAAAGCATTGTAAACATTTAAATATTAATAAAATTCTGTTTGATTTAAATTCGTGTTTAATTCATGTTGTTTTTCTCTTATGCAATTATGGTTTAATTGAATTCTAAATCAGATAATAAGCTCTTAATTACTTCTAAAGCTAGCTTTTATTCAGTTAAGCCTTCAAAAGCTTAACTGAATTAGTT
>BQNB010188707.1:0-11929 GCA_026074375.1 Tanacetum coccineum | reverse complement strand
TTCTGCTTTTAGACTATTCTTACTATATATTTTATATTCATTATATTATATATTTTAAGGTGTAGTTTGGACGGATCAATGGTTTAGTTATATTTAGTTTATAGTCTTTATTTTGTTTAGTATAAAGTAGCTTGTAATAAGGTATATTATGCTAAAAGAAAAAATTAGCATAATTACCAAAGATTAGGGACTAGAAGTGAAAAATAAAGGAATGGAAGGATCCTTCCTTCTCTTATAAATACCCCTCTAATCATCATTAGAGGGTGATGTCTTGTAATAAGCATTTTCCCTTTCTCTCCATTTTATAACATTTGAATTTTAGAATACTTTCCCTCTTCTACTATTCTCTTTAAAAGTTCATGACGACGTCGCTTTATGCTTGCGAACACCGCGTCTCTATGCTTTGTATGCACAGTTCTTCTTGATAAATGGTGTAGAGTCGTAGTCTTGTCCGTTTCTTCTCCAAATAAGCCCAAGTCACTTGTATTTCCTCCAAATGTCATCCAAGTGCTAAAAACCTGAAAACAAACGATCAAGCACGTAATGTAGGCAAATATTTGCATGATTTAGGAGGATAAATGACCCCGAAATAGTGTATAAAATGACACCTCATCAAATACTCCTACACTTGGGATTTGCTTGTCCTGAAGCAAATAGGCTTTTCTACGTAGACAATAGCAATATTGGGGTCATTTAACTTACTCTTTGAAAGCATTTTACAACACAACATTCTAGACCTCGTAATTAAAAGCACAAAAAGTATATCCTAGCACCTCACATAAGTGTTTGGGATTCTCTCTTTCACTCGGGTGTATAATAAATTATAACATAATGAGGAAACGGAAAATCAACACTTATTACCTATCATAGCATATAAATTACCATAGGCTTGGTAAAGGATCAAACCTCCATCGCTGGGCGCAAGTAATATTCATTACTGTAGGTGTAAGATAACATTAACGGAAACGGATGGGATATATTTTGGTGGCTTTGGGTGAATTTGGGGTGAAAGGGTTAGCTAATTATTTAATGAATACACGCTGATTTGGTTGCTAAGCCAAACACTCCGACAAAATATAAAAACTCTACAAAACTCTACACCAATCTCTTTCTTTTTATTTTCTTGACTCTATGATAAACATAAACATAAGCAAATGACACCCCGTACATTTTTTTACTCTCTTTTTTTATATACATTTTTTGATACACTTTTGCCCTGTCATTGCTTAAACATATAATACATCATGGGAGTTTATAGATACACCCCTACACTTAAACTTTTACGTAATCGATTATTTACAATCTAACTAATGACCCAAATTGAGGTAGATCAAAATAACATGGAGCTTATTGATCTCTATTGGGGGTAATAAATTATTTCTTCCCTAATTTTTCATAAGATGAATACTACCATAAATCCCAATCGTCCCAAAACTATATTTACAAGGATAAGGACTTAGCAACCGTGTACTCAAACAATTAACTTGGGTTCAAACAATTAACTTGGGTTAAAACAATAATGTACTAAAAGCGAGTACATACAAGGTATGTTAAGGCGATTTGGGTGTAACAATTGGTTCAATGGTTAACAATGCTCTTCATTAATAGTCCGGCTTAACCAGAAAATTACGAGAACCGTAAAAAGGATAGGCTCGGAGGGTTGTACTAGAGGTATCCTGCACTAAAAATGAGTGCATGACAAGGGTGTGGGATAGTTATATAGTCGATGTGACCATAATAACAATTACAGGTTTAAAACATGGGTTAATCCTAGTGCCTCTTTTCTAGCAAATCCTAATACTCACTATGCGGTCTCGGGATGCATCACAAAAATAAGTTCTAGATTTTAATATACTACCGGTACACTCATATAATTTAATACCGATACCAATGCTCCAGAAAAGGCGACAAAGATCATACGTACACATCCGTAATGATAGAATAGACACATATGACTGCATTCGAACCTTAACTCGTGAAAGCTAAAGGTATAAATTATCTTGGGTATAAAAAATGTATACCCGAGTTCCTATAGATCTAAAGGCGAACCTCACATTTTTTGGGTGGAATTTTGAGGGTTTTTGTGCTAGTCATACACATTCCTATCCATGAGACGCTAATAACACTCGGTTTTCGTTGGTATGTGTCATAATTTTTTTTAATTTTGGTCAAAATTACCTTTTTATGCTATGTTTCGATATATTACCCATCATTTTAAGGAACAAGCAAATGGTAATTGAAAGAATAGTTTCTAAGGCTTATTTTCCCCCAACACTTAAGTTGAACATTGTCCCTAATGTTCTATAGAAGTACCCGTAAAAACGAATAAAGGGAAAAGAAAACAAGCAAAGAAACTAGTGGTCACTTGATTACTTAGCAATAAGTATTTTCCCTCACCGTCGAGGAGTTCGGTCATATCTTAAAAATTCCGTTTGAAGGCCATGTCTCATACATCGACATATGGTCACTTGATTACTTGGTAATAAGTACTCCTTTAAAAGGCTACACCAAGCATAAAATCGGCGGGATAGATATATATACAACGAGAATTTAGGGTTTGACTCTATGAAAGCAGTAAAGATAGGATGAGAGTAATGATGTAATCATAGGTTTTATCAGGCTTTAAAAAAGAATTACAAACTTTTAAATGATTGTGCATAAACTATTTTTACAAAATACTTGAAAAAAAAATTCCAATTTCTCTGTAGCTGGGTCACGACACTGTCAGTAGGATTCCTAACACCGTCTCAGGTTTGACAAAATTTTTATTCTTTGTTTTCTTTGAAAAACTTCCTGCATGTGATTACATGAGTTATTTTTTGTAAAAATTGCTGCATGAAACTGGGATTAGTCAATATAATCATATGACTCGAAACTAACGTAAATTAATCTAAACAATTTATTTTAAAAGTTTCAATTGGTTCTTAAAAACCGGATATTTCCCCTACACTTATTTTATGCAAAATACCTTTGATTGTGAGGATTACGACCATGAAAGCAGTAAATATAGGATGTATATGTAATGATGTAACCATAGGTTTAAGCAGGTTTATAAAAGAATTACAAACTTTAAATGTTGTGCAAACTATTTTTCGAAAATACTTGAAAAATTCCAAATTTCTCTGTAGCTGGGGTCACGACACTGTCAGGAGGAATCCTAACACCTCTCTAGTGTATCTGAGAGCAATATTTTTTATTTTTGTTTTTGGTTGGGTTGCTTTGAAAAACTTCCTGCATGTGATTTACATGAGTTATTTATTTGTAAAAATTGGCTGCATGAAAACTGGGATTAGTCAATAAATCATATTAACGACACTAACCGTAAAATTAATCTAACAAAATATACTTTAAAAGTTTATCAATTGTTTTAAAAAAAAGGGCCGATATTTCTCCCACACTTATTTTATGCAAAATGAATATAAAGAATGGGTAAAATGAGTACCTTTAAATTGTAAATAAACGGAGTTACAAACAAACAAAGCATTATTACAAAGTAAATTCAACATTAAAGATTAAATTGAAGAGATTAAAACACATATACTGAATAAGTTAACACACAAATAGTTTGGATACATAACCGAAGTGAAAGTTCAAACATCCAAATCCTAAGCTATTACAAGCCATAATTGTTTAACAATGAAAGTAACTAAAGGGTGCATGATCAAACAAGGATAATCAAGAACATCTATCATGGGATGGGCCGGGACGGTATGCATAGCCTGGAGGCATGTGTCCATGGTAGCCATAGGGAGGGTAATCGGCTTCACGTCTGGGAGAAAGATCGAATCTGGAGGTGTGATCTAGGTTGTCTCTGGTGGACAAGTATTATAATTCGCGGATGGTGTGGTCGTACGTCTAATTGGCTTGCGCCTCCTGTTGCCCATGCCAAGCATAGAATTGCTCCCAGCGTTCGCCTTGTTGGTCCATCCATTGTGCTTGGCGAGCCTGCCAATTGCCTTGGCTCATGTTCCAGTACATTTTGGCAGAACCACCAGCCCCCTCATTGGCCACTTCCCCTTCAGCCTCCTCCTCGGCTTCTTCCTCTTCCTCTACCGCTCGTGTTGTGGGCTAAACACACATCCCATTTTGAAGTTCCATGATAACGCCCATCGCAATCAATGGTTTTTTCTTAAACACATGAGGCGAAGGCTCAATGCTTAATGCATCCCATATTTTGTTGGTCAATAACCCAAACGACCTAGCAATCCTAGTAACAAACATCCCTCTATAAATCAAAATCTTTTCCCCACTCCCTTTAGATATTTGGAAAAAGCCAATACAGAATGTTGCAAACAACCTATGGAGTGTAGATACAATATAGATAGTAGAGGTCAATCTCAGTGACTCTATGGGTGGTTTCTTTTCTCCCCACAATGGTCGTTGCGATGCAATGATGGGCTAGCTTAACCCTAGGGTCCCTAATGGATGCCACCCTTGTGTTTCCCACATTGAACCCACTGTCCCTAATGGTCGGCCAAAATTCCATCAACAAATGATTTGCCTTCACTGTCTCAGCCCTACTTAATCCATTCAAGGTCGCATTATCCCTAGACCTTCTTTCGGTGTACAATCTGACTCTCCTTCCCAACTCTAAGAGAGACACCTCCCTTGGCTCGCCTCCTAATCTAAACCTAACACCATTATGTTTCGGATCATACCTGCAAGCGGAGGCCTCAAACTCAAATGAAGCAAAGAATTCACGAGCCAATTCCCGGTAGATGGGCTCATTCACACGAAAAAGATTTCCCCATTGAGGCCCAGAGAAAGGGTCGGTACTGATGGAATCGAAGAAGGCTTGATCGAGATTTTGACGAGCAAGGAATTCCCAATCAATGACGTCCCCTGAATGGATGGGGCGCCTTGAAAGAGTGTCATAGTTCAATTGGCGCACCCAAGTTTTGAACACTCTGAATCTTTGGATCTTTTCTCCTAATGAGATTTCTTAAGAGGTAAAGGATTGTCCTCTTGTGCTCCAGGGTCTTTTGCTCATTGTCTAGAATGAAATCAATACAAAAAGAAGTAGAATTAAGCAGGATACGTCTAGCGTTTCTTGAACAATAGTCACGACGGCGTCACCGTTTTGCCTTGACGCCGTCAGAATGACTTTTGTTTAAAAAAATGGTTTTGCGAGGGAAAACTAAGCTATTTTCCGTAAAACCCATTTCCAAACACCCCCTTAAAATCAGACCCACTACAAAAAATTCAAAAATTATGGTCATTGACCTAGATCCAAGTTGTTTTTGTAAAAGTGTTGAGATTAGGTGATTCAATACATTAATAAACTACTTAGACTAGTGCATGATTACCATTAATTTCGACCAATTGAATCGTGGTGAAAACCAATTGGGTGAAATCGTAATTGAGCGAAATTAAGAGCGAATCGAGATGAAGGAAGAGTGAAGATGAGAGGGTTGAATCACTTACCAATTAGGGATGATTATCTTTCGTGTAGCAAGATCTGAATCCCAAGTCGGTTATGGTGGTGATAGAGATGTTTTTTGTTTTGTGGAAGAGAATGAGGCGGAATGTGTTTTTAATATTCAATGCCCGCTCTTAGTGATGGCGTCATGTATTTTCTCCCTGAACTCCGTCAGGATGGCCAGGTCTTTCAAAATCCCCCATTTAAAGATATTTGACTTTCTTAGGAGAAGTCAACAATCCTCCTTCCCCCGGGGTCAAATTACAAACGGTTAAAACCTTTTGGAAAGAGTGAAAGAGTAGTGTTTGGTGGAGTTTTTAGAACTCCTTAGATTGTTTATAACTCGAGATTGTTTAGATCTTATCTAGGATTAACAATAACAAAGTCCATAGAATATGCATAGCGGAAATAACATAAGAACAATGTAATTGTAACAAGGTTTTACCAAACATTCCAAGCCCCAATATTATTTGATCAGAATAATACGATTACAACAAATTTGTAACAGTATCAGTTAACCTAGACCTTAGAGGCTAAGCACCTATACCATATGGCGTCTACATCTCTACGACCTGGACACAAGACACACTTTTCCTGATGTTCACAACTTGGCACATTCAGAAAAGTACAACCCTATGTCCTTTGTAATATTAGGGACATTAGGTTTAACAAAAATACGAACAAATAATATCTTCATAACATTTAATATTATCTTCTATATCTTTTATCTTCTTAAGGAAATCTTCTGGAATCTTTATCTTTTGTAGAATTCCATCTACATGACTTAGACCCTTCTTGTTTCATTATTTTGTCTTATAAACTCAAATATAATTCCTAACAATCTTCCCCTAGTTGATAATGACAACCAAAATAACACAAACGTTTCCCCTAAAAGTTATGTATAGAAATGAAACAAAACTATCTCCTTAATCCATGCCTTATATACCAACCAAGGTCCTTTACTTGCAATTCTTCTTTGTAAATCTTCTTCCCCTTTTTATCATAATCAAATAGGGGACTAAAGTATGCAACTTTGATTACGACACCACAAACCACAGATCCTTGGTGGTATAGCATGGATTAAGGAGAAGTTTTGTTTCATTCATATACATTAACTTCAGGGGAAGAAGTTTATGCTTATTTTGGTTTTGTCATTATCAACTAGGGGAAGATTGTTAGGAATTATATTTGAGTTGATAAGACAAAACAATGAAACAAGAAGGGTCTAAGTCGTGTAGATGGAATTCTACAAAAGATAAAGATTCCAGAAGATCTCCTTAAGAAGATAAAAGATATAGAAGATAATATTAAATGTTAGGAAGATATTATTTGTTCTTATCTTTTGTAAAACCTAATGTCTCTAATATATAAAAAGACATAGGCGTGTACTTTTCAGTATGTGCCAAGATGTGAACATCAGGAAAAGTGTGTGTGTGTGTCCAGGCGTAGAGATGTAGACGCCATATGTTAGGTTTAGCCTCAAGGTCAAGGTAACTTGATCCTGTTACAAATTTGTTGTAACCGTATTATTCTGATCAAATAATATTGGGGCTTGGAATGTTTGGTAAAACCTTGTTACAATTACATTGTTCTTATGTTATTTCCACTATGCATATTCTATGGACTTTGTTTTTGTTAATCCTAGTTGAGATCTAAACAATCTTGAGTTATAAACAATCTAAGGAGTTCTAACAAACTCCACAACACTACTCTTTCACTCTTACCAAAAGTAACCGCGTATTTAACCCCGGGGAAGGAGGGTTGTTGACTTCTCCTAAGAAAGTAAAATATCTTTAAATAGGGGATTTTAAACGACTTGACCATCCCGACGGAGTCAGGAACAATACACGACGCCGTCACTACAGGCTGGGCAGGAATATAAAAACCCCATCTCCTCCCTCATTCTCTTCTACCAAAACAAAAACATCTCTATCACCATCATAGCCGACTTTGGATTCAGATCTTGCTACACGAAAGGCAATCATACCCAATTGGTAAGTGATTCACCCCTCTCATCTTCACTCTTCCTTCATCTCGATTCACTTTCAATTTCGCTCAATTATGATTTCACCCAATTGGTTTTCACCACGATTTGATTGGTCAAAATTAATGGTAATCATGCACTAGCCTAAGTAGTTTATTAAGGTATTGAATCACCTAATTTCAACACTTTCACAAAAATAACTTAGACCTAGGTCAATGACCATGATTTTTGAATTTTTTGTGATGGGTCTGATTTTAAGGGGGTGTTTGGAAACGAGTTTTATGGAAAATAGCTTAGCTCTCCCTCGTAAAACCATTTTTAAACAAAATTCGTTCTAACGGCGTCAAGGTAAAATGGTGACGCCATCGTGACCATCTGATCAAGAACACTTAGACGTATCTTGCTAATTCCATTTATTTTTTATGTTGATTTCATCCTAGACAATGAGCAAAAGACCTAGAAGCACAAGAGGACAATCCTCCACCTCTCAAGAAATCTCATTGGAAGAAAAGATCTAAAGATTCGGAGTGTTCAAAAATGGGGTGCACCAATTAAACTATGATACTCTTGCAAGACGCCCCATCCATTCAGGGGATGATTGGGAGTTCCTCGCTCGCCAAAATCTTGATCAAGCCTTCTTTGATTCCATCAATACCAACCCTTTCTCTGGGCCTCAATGGGGAAATCTTTTCTGTATGAATGAGCCCATCTACCCGGAATTGGCTTATGAATTCTTTGCTTCATTTGAATTTAAGGCCTCCGCTTGCAGGTATGATCCGGAACATAATGGTGTTAAGTTTAGATTAGGAGGCGAGCCAAGGAAGATGTCTCTTTTAGAGTTAGGATGAAGAGTCTGATTGTACACCGAAAGAAGGTCTAGGGATAATGCGACCTTGAACAGATTAAGTAAGGCTGAGACAGTGAAGCCACATCATTTGTTGATGGAATTTTGGCCGACCATTGGGGATGGTGGGTTTAATGTAGGAAACACAAGGGTGGCATCCATTAGGGACCCTAGGGTTAAGCTAGCCCATCATTGCATCGCAACGACCATTGCGGGGAGAAAAGAAACCACCCATAGAGTCACTGAGATCGACCTCTACTATCTATATTGTATCTACACTCCATAGGTCGTTTGCAACATTCTGTATTAGCTTTTTCCAAATATCTAAAGGGAGTGAGGGAAAAGAATTTGATTTATGGAGGGATGTTTGTTACTAGGATTGCTAGGTCGTTTGGGTTGTTGACCAACAAAATGTGGGATGCATTAAGCATTGAGCCTTCGCCTCATGTGTTCAAGAAAAAATCATTGATTGCGATGGGCGTTATCATGGAACTTCAAAATGGGATGTGTGTTTGGCCCACAACACGAGCGGTAGAGGAAGAAGAAGAAGCCGAGGAGGAGGCTGAAGGGGAAGTGGCCAATGAGGGGGCTGGTGGTTCTGCAAATTTAACTTGGTAACGACTTAGCCCAGGCAAATTGAGCATGCTCGCAAGCCACAATGGATGGACCAACAAGGCGAACGCTGGGAGCAATTCTATGCTTGGCGGGGGCAACAAGAGGCGCAAGCCAATTAGACGTACGACCACACCATCCGCGAATTATAATACTTGTCCACCAGAGACAACCTAGATCCACACCTCCAGATCGATCCTTTCCCCAGACGTGAAGCCGATTACCCTCCCTATGGCTACCATGGACTCATGCCTCCAGGCTATGCATACCGTCCCGACCCATCCCATGATGGCTCTTCTTGATTTTCTCTGTTTTGTCATGTACTCCTTAATTACTTTCGTTGTTAAACAATTATGGCTTGTAATAGCTTAGGATTTGGATGTTTGAACTTTCACTTTGGTTATGTATTCGAATTAGTTGTGCGTTAATTTATTGAGTATCATGTGTATTAATTCTCTTCATTTATTCTTTAATGTTTGAATTACTTTGTAATCATGCTTTGTTTGTTTGTAACTTCGTCTTATTTACAATTAAAGGTATTTTGCATAAAATAAGTTTAGGGGAAATATCCGGTTTTTAAGAACCAATTGAAACTTTTAAAATAAATTGTTTAGATTAATTTACGTTAGTTTCGAGTCATATGATTATATTGACTAATCCCAGTTTCATGCAGCAATTTTTACAAAAAATAACTCATATAATCACATGCAGGAAGTTTTTCAAAGAAAACAAAAATAAAAATTTTGCTCAGAACCTAGAGACGGCGTTAGGATTCCTCCTGACAGTGTCGTGAGCCCAGCTACAGAGAAATTTGGAATTTTTCAAGTATTTTCGAAAAATAGTTTGCACAACATTTAAAGTTTGTAATTCTTTTATAAACCTGCATAAACCTATGATTACATCATTACTCTCATCCTATCTTTACTGCTTTCATAGAGTCAAAATCCTCACAATTAAAGGTATTTTGCATAAAATAAGTGTAGGGGAAATATCCGGTTTTTAAAAACCAATTGAAACTTTTAAAATAAATTGTTTAGATTAATTTACGTTAGTTTCGAGTCATATGATTATATTGACTAATCCCAGTTTCATGCAGCAATTTTTACAAAAAATAACTCATGTAATCACATGCAGGAAGTTTTTCAAAGAAAACAAAAATAAAAATTTTGCTCAAAACCTAGAGACGGTGTTAGGATTCCTCCTGACAGTGTCGTGACCCCAGCTACAGAGAAATTTGGAATTTTTCAAGTATTTTCGAAAAATAGTTTTGCACAACAGTTAAAGTTAGAAAATCTTTTATAAACCTCATAAACCTATGAATACATTCCAATTACTCCTCATCCTATCTATACTGCTTTCATAGAGTCCAAATCCTAAATTCTCGTTGTATAAATATCTATCCTCCAATTTTAAGCTTGGGTAGTCCTTTTTCTTTGATACAGATTAAATTTGATGAAGAAGAAATCTTGGAGGTTCTTAGGAAGTTTCATTGGAGGATTCTTGGAGGACGATTTAACCAGTTATCGCATTTTCTTCCCATTATTAAGCAAACTAAGGGGATACAATTTTCTTTACTTGTTTTCCTTTCTCTTTTTATTCATTTTTACGGGTACTTCTATAGAACATTGGGGACAATGTTCAACTTAAGTGTAGGGGGAAATAAGCCTTTGAAACTATTCTTTCATTTGCCATTTGCTTTGTCCTTAAAAATGAAGAGTAAAAAAACGAAACATAGCATAAAAAGGTAATTTTGACAAATTTTTTTTTATGACACATACTAACAAAACCGAGTGTTTATTAGCGTCACATGGACAAGAATGTAGTATGACTAGCACAAAAACCCTTAGACTTTCCACCCAAAAATGTGAGAGTTCGCCTTTAGATCCGTTTAGAATTTCGAGTATCCATTTTGATACCCAGATAGTTATACCTTTAGCTTTCTTGAGTTAAGGTTCGAATGCAGTCATATGTGTCTATTCCATCGTTACGGATGCGTATGTATGGTCTTTGTCGCCTTTTCTAGAGCATTGTTATCAATATTAAATTATATGAGTGCACCGGTAGTATATTAAATTCTAGAACTTATTTTTGTGATGTATCCTAAGACCACATAGTAAGTATTAGGATTTGTTAGATAAGAGGCACTAGGATTAACCCATGTTTTAAAACTGTAATTGTTATCATGGTCACATCGACTATATAACTATCCCACACCTTTGCCATGCACTCATTTTTAGTACAGGATACCCTAGTACAACCCTCCGAGTCTATCCTTTTTCACGGTTCTTGTAATTTTCTTGTTAAGCCAGACTACTAATGAAGAGCATTGTAACCCTTAAACCAATCATTACACCCAAATTGCCTTATCCTACCTTGTATGTACTCACCTTTAGTACATTATAGTTTTAACCTAAGTTAATTATTTGAGAACACGGTTGCTAAGTCCTTATCCTTGTAAATACTGTTTTGGGACAATTGGGATTTATGGTAGTATTCATCTTATGAAGAAATTAGGAAGAAGTAATTTATTACCCCAATAGAGCTCTATAAGCTCTATGTTATGTTGATCCATCTCAAATTGGGTCATTAGTTAGATTGTAAATAATCGAGTATGTAAAAGTTTAAGTGTAGGGGTGTATCTATAAACCCTCATGATGTATTATATGTTTAAGCAATGGCAGGGCAAAACTGTACGAAAAAAAATGAGAAAAAAGGAAAAGAAAATAATCAAAAAAAGGTATAAAAAAAGAGTGAAAAAAATATACGTGCTACCATTTGCTTATTTTTATGTTTATATTAGAGTCAAGAATAGAAAAAGAAAAAGATTGGTGTAGTGTTTTGTAGAGTTTGTATATTTTGTCCGAGTCTTTGGCTTAGCAACCAAACCAATGGGTATTCTTATAAATAATTAGCTAACCCTTCCACTCCAAATTCACCCAAAGTCACCAATCAAATATATCCCATCCGTTTCCGTTTCCATTAATGTTATCTTACACTACACCTCACAACCCTTTAAAAGACCTATTAGACAGTAATGAATGATGCTCGCGCCTAGCGGTAGAGGTTTGAT
>BQNB010188706.1:0-11929 GCA_026074375.1 Tanacetum coccineum | reverse complement strand
GCTTGACAACCATCACAAATCTTGACCATTCTGGTTAAAGTTGTTAAAGAAATTGAACGTTCACTTGCATTATAGTAACTTGCAAGTTACTATAACCTTCCCAAATTCCCAGAAGAGATTAGTCTTTACATCTTGTACGTTCAACGATTCACCCTGTTGTAGCCTTTTAATGGCTATCCACATTTCATTCGCTGTTTTACAAGTATCAACAGTGGAATAGATTTCATCTCCAATACCAGTTAAAAGCAAGAAAATTGCTTCTTTTTCAGACAAAAAGTGTTCTTTGTTCTCTGGAGTCATGTTCAATACTGTTTCAATTGTTGTATGTTGTTGAATTGCATGATTACCTTCTGTTGCAGCAACAGCTTGAATTAGTACAGTAGATGGCATGTAGGGACCAGATAGTATGCTTTTCCTAAGTCCCTCGTCATTTGGTTTTGTGTCAATGTACCATAGAAAACGTGATCTCCATTATGAATATCTTCCTGGTCCAAGCATTGGTGGATGATCTTTTGAACCAGCTGCCATGATATTATTGTGCATTTGACTATCAGTGGATGATGTATTGACTGGAGTAGTCATGATGAATGAATGATTATGAATTATAAAGTGTGAAAGTTGTTGGATCTTAAGTAGATATGATGTGATTGAAGTCGTGGTCTTGTATGCAATTCCCATTCACGGGATTTTACACTTCTATGATTAAAACCGATAAATGAATTAACAGGATTTTACAAAATCAATAGAAAACCGTGAGTGAGTGAGTGAGTAATTGATTGTTGTTGAGGTTTGTTTGATGTGAATAATGACCTTAAAGTCCTTGATTATGGTTTAGGTTGATGTTGGTTTAGGATTGAATAAGTTTCGTTTAAAGTCCAAAGTCCGAATTGTCAAACATTAAATTTTACCAAAAACTGGCCTTTAACCAAAATAGGATAACTGAATTAGGCACTGAACCGAAATAGAGGATAACCAAATTAGGATCTATTTCGGTTATATGCTCAAAAATTGCATATTTTGCTCAAAAATGCATATTTCACTTCAAAACTGCATATTTCGCTTGAGAGCATGCATATTTCGCTTGGGGACTTACATATTTCGCTTGGAGTTGCATGTTTCGCTTGAAATTACATATTTCACTTGAAATTGCATGCATATTTCGCTTGAGCTACATATTTCGCTTGAAAATGCATATTTCTCTTCAAAATGCATATTTCTTTTCAAAATGACATATTTCGCTTCAAATCAACCTGTCATATTTCGCTTGAAACATGTTTCGCTTCATTCAAAACATATTTCGCTTCATTCATACCTGCATATTTCTCTTCGAACAAAATACGTATTTTTCACACAAAATCACCAAAATCAAACCCTTTATGACCTTTTAACTTGATTTTTCTTGCACCACTAGTTACCTTATGCCTAGATCTTGCTTAAACACATAAACATAAACACATCTAAGCACAAAAATCCGAGTTAGACTTTTTAAACCAAGAACAAATAAAGTTACTTAATAACTCACGAATTTGATCTTGTTTAGCCACAAGAATCATACACAAATTCATTGTAGCTCTGATACCAATTGTAGGATCCCAATTATCACTTCATAACATATAATGAATCGAAGAAGAAAAAAAGAAGAATAAATGAAGGTTTTAGAGAGAAAGAAAGATATTATTAGAAAGAATATCTTAGAAATGAAAGAGTTAGATATCTTTTCCAAGTGGAAAAGATATATATATATATATATACCCTCTAATGTTTAAGTAAATGTGTGGGTTAAATAACTCGGACCGGGCTCGGGACTTGCTTGGGATTAAACCCGAAACATATACAATATTAGATAAACTAACGAGCCCGATTTCCTATTACAACGTTAACTAATTGATTGACCGAGACTAACATTCATAATGAACGAACTTCATGTTCGACTCAATATTTTGAGGCTAACAGTATGATAGGTGAACATATCATACAGTTTATCCAATAGCTATGGTTTAAAGCTTAAAGCATAAACAACCAAAATAGGCATTCATATTTATAGTTCCAGAAGCAATTTAAGTACATCAAGACTCAATTATAAACCTTTTAAGCCTAGTTTATATTCAACTTAGCTCATCAGTTCCACATATTAAACCAAGCCACACCAAAAAGAATAGACTTGAGCCGCTTAAACTGGCCTAGCACAACCATCATCTAGCTTGAGAAATAAGTTAAAATTACCCTCTCATTTTCAAAAATTAAGAAATATATGACAAGAGTTGTAATATCCTCTATAATCTTTGTTTTGGGCGTCCACTTAACAATTTGGTAGCCAAAGAGCACATCAGGAAGCCTTACAAACCTTTTGCTTTGCTTCTTTTATAGCAAAATCCAAAATGCCTATCACAAGAAACATTTTAAATCATTTGCTTTGCTTCTTCCTCACTGGTCCTCCCAAACAAGAAGATTTGACAATTCTCATAAGCAAAAACAATAGTATCTTTATGGTTGGAGATCAAAATGTTTACTGTAGATACTTCACATTATAGCAACTTACAAAGACAGACACTTTTCTATATCCAATCAATTTTTCTTAAGCATATAAGAAGCTATAGTTTCTATTCAAGACCACTCATCTACTTAAAAAAAGATAACCTTCTTTTACTTCTTATCTCATATAACCATTTGAGCGAGATTGAGCATGTCTACAAATTTTTTTTTAAAAAGAACACAAATCTCACCCATTCCCCCAATTTAACCACAAAAAAAGATATTACTTACCCTGCATCATTGGCTGGTTGTAAAAAGCCATTGTATGTTCACGCAACAGGTCCACAGTTGCACGTCTAGGAGTAAAATTCCAAGAGAAGTTAGTCAAATGAAGTATACTCTTACATGTATAAATTCACTTCTCAAACACACTCCCGTATTAGTGCAACCCTTTAGTAAATTAACTTAATAAGCAATCCCAATAAATAGGTTGTTTAGGATTGCTTATTGAAACTATGATTTATAGGAGTTACGATTGGTCCGGGTTCAGGTTCAATCAGGTCAGGTCACCTCGGGTTGAGGGTAAAAAATCATACCCGAACCCGGGTTCCGGTCAACTCGGGTTGGGACAATTCGGGTTCAGGTCTGGGCCATTTAAGGATTATACATTTTAAGGTGTTTAAGCTTGAAAGTTAAAAAATGATAAACAATAAAAAGATATAATTTTGCAGCATCGCATTTGTTGCATACTAGCCATATGATTAAAATGTTCAACTTGCAAACTGCAATTGCAAATGACATAAACGCATTCATTGAGTTAATTAGCATACATTGTACACGTATGAAATATGATATACAGTAATATAGAACAAAGTGACCATATAAAAATGCTAATAGATATGTTACAAAAATTCTAACTATTGACTCAATTATACCATCACATTTGCATTATAAAAATTCTCCATATAACATAGGTATAGTAGGCTTAATTGCAGGTTTGCAGGCTTGACTTGCAGACAACAAATAACAACAAGTGAGTATATATTAGGCAATACCGAGTCAAGTATCAAATATACCATTTATTAGAAGCTTCATACTACAGTAGGCAAATTTACATTCATTTAGCATCCATACTACAAGTTTACAATCAATAACATAAGCCTTTAATCCACAAAAGCAACATATTACAGTAGGCATATTTGCATTTGTTTTCCACATTGCAAAGTTTGCATACCTTCATACAGATAAATGCAATGTAAAAAAATATAAAAAAATCTAACCCGAATAAGAAAAGTATTTTAAAGCCAAAACCCGACACTAGTTAGTATTCGGGTCACTCGGGTCGACCCGAATTACCCGAATAAGATTTTGGACCCGATGAACCTGACCAAAAGATGCTTATTCGTGTTTGGGTTGGCTTTATTGACACCCATATTCACAGCCCTAACATATACAACTCTACCACCTTCTTAACAGATTTAATTAGATAAGATTATTTGATTATTTTAATACTATAAAATTCAAACAATAGAAAAAAATTATGAATAGATCATAGTTCAACCCCACCGACCAAGTCTTTAACCGTACACAACCAAGCTGTTTTACTCGCTATAAGAGGAACAAATCATTGGCTTGAATTGGATATCGTATAGTATCTTACTATACGATATTGGAAAAGAAGCTGAAGAAAAAAAACCATAGTTTATAAATTACCTTGATCTATATAGATCGGCACCATAGTAAGTGGCACCTCTGTCAGAACTGGACACCATTGAACAACGAGACTATAGATCTTGAGGTGATAAAGAAACCTATCAAAATTTAATCCACGTAATTAAAAAAGTGTCATAGTATATGGTTCACTTGACGTCATAAAGGGTACACCTAAAATACCACTTCTGGGAAACTTTCACGACAACTAAAAGACCCGTTTAAGGAACACGTTATTATGGGTGCTTACATACCACTTTGGGCAACTTCCGAAACAACTAAGACCCATTTGAGGAACAAGGGACAAGATTCTGCCAAAGTAACGAGTCGCCTAAGACACCAAGTGTGAAGAACGATTTCTGTCCAGTGCAAAAGCTGCCTAAAGTAGGAGCTCGCTACAAGTTTTTATCTAATAGACACAAGTTGTGCTCTAATTGTCATGAATGTATAAAGTATCCCGAAGGAACTCGAATTCTAGTAAGCAAACACATCATGAATATGCTAAGATAAAAATTTCCGATTAGTGTGCATAACATGTTTATTTTACTACGGTTAAAACTATAGCTCTAGCTAGTGCAATAAGTGCATTCAAACTTCATTAAGATACGACAGAACTTAATGTTTTTTTTAAATCGTTCAATAGTGACATGGGATAATTTTAGAGTATATAAGCACTTGTTCATAAGCATATAATATGTCTGAAATATGCAAATGTTTAATCCTACTTATTAAGATAATGATCATCAAACACCAACTTTAAGAACGGTTTTCCTTCTATTGAAAAAGCGGCCAAACGTAGGAACTGCTAAAGTTTCAAGATAGATCTCTGAAGGATCTTCAAATTCTATAGCAATGCATCAAGTATCTATATAATGAATATACCTATGTTAATGTCTGATTATGGTGCATACATGTTTATTTTCCGACGGGTAAAACGATATAACTATGAATTATTTATTTCGCTAGCAGTAATACATAAATAAGTCCAGGTTTCAATTTTCCATCAAGTTTATTAAGCGGCTGCATAATATAATCCTCTTATGTAAGCCTCAGATCCATTGTCGCTCTAATGATATTTTTATTTCTTATTGTGCATAAACGATAAATCAAGTCCAGATTACTGTGTTACTAACCATGCCCTTCAAAAAATCCCCCTTTCATAATCACATTTCCTTAAAATATCGCTTACTAATAACCTATCTAAACACAAGTCAAAAAGTCAACTATACCACAAAAATCCCCAAAATTAAACATCATTATATAAGACAACCTATAAATCTATACGTATAAATTACCAAAATTACCAGAAATTATACCTATTTTGCGCGAGGGGAGGTAACGAAATTGAAGTCATAATCTTAACAATCATAATCAATGGCAGAAGCTACAATGAGCTTCAAAATCATCAAGCCTCATATCCATATAAGCCATCTTTCAATGCAACATGAATAGAATCAATAGATATTCTGAAGTTTAATCTCATTTTCAGTTTTAATTATTTTGTCAGAATGAACAATCGGAATAATGATCGGAAAAATGGTCGAAATGTAGGTTGATTTACTAGTTTCTGGTTGCATTTTTGTGTTTATTTCGTGATTTACACGGTTAATTTGTACATGATTTTTTTTGTTAGGGTTTGATGTGTAGAGAGAGAAAATGTGTCTGATGTGTGTGTTTTTTGTGACGTGAAATTGAGGTAATTGGGTTGGTTTACATATTTACGTTTTAGTCCTTCTGTCATGTTTCAAAATTGTGCAAGAATGGCCCCTCTGTGTTTTTTTTTCTTTGATCTTGTCGTACATAATCAACGGCTGAGAAGGTTCCCTTAGTATGTGGGAGAAAAGTGATATGCAAAATAACTTGACTCAAAACTAATGAAGTCGATATATGGAAAGCAATCAAATACTCCGTAATTACTGATATACGACATTTAAGAGAAAGAATCAAAATGAGATATTCAATAAAAAAAACAGTCAAGACTGAAAAAAAATGTTATTATATGTGATAATGCTCTGGCCATGTTTCCTGCCGTTATTTGCACATCAACATGGTCATATATAGCATATTAAAGGACACGTACCTTTTTGGAATGAAAAATAAATATGAAACGGTCACAGTTTAACCGTAACAATAAATAAATTATCTTAGCTTTTTCCTTGTGGTTAACATCAAGAGCTATTCGTGCTGATAACGTGTTGTGAATAATAAGATGAACAGGAACAACAAAGATGAGAGAGGAGATAATTCTTATTTATTCATATCAATTCAAAAGGTTACAAATGGGTATTATATATAGGGTTGAAGAATACATGTAAAACCCTAATAGTCCATTAGAGATAAATGTTGAATATACATAGGCCCAATAATATTTACAACACATATAACTTTTTCAATATTAGGATGTTCTTAAAATATTTGCATATAACTTTTTCAATATTAGGATGTTTATACGTTCGTAATAATATCGCAATAAAAGTGGATTTTATATTAGACGCTTATTATGTTTATGCAGTAAAGAAAGAGTGATTCATTTGGCAATTCTATTCTTATGTAATACTAAATAATGATTTAAGTCTAGAAAATGTATAGTTTTGGTAATGTTACTTTAGTGTGCATAGGCTAATATGGTAGCAGTGTGCAGAGTGTCTGTCTTCTATCATCTTTTAAATATATTAAAGTACACAATGGCACAATGCTAGGGTAATTTCAAAATATTGAAAAATATCATAGTTTTAACAATATGCCACAAAGTTGAATAAGTTGCAAACGAATGTCATTTTGGACTTCGGTTTTGCAAATTTCCCAGTTATTATGACACATATCAATGTTGAATCAGAAACTCAGGATACTTCATTCATTTCCTTTAAAACACAAACAATATCTCTATATGGTTTTTTGTTACAAAATTCAATCACCAGGAGAACAATGTGTTCATCATACATATAAGAAGAACAACTGTTAAATGTAATCACAAATATGGATGCAAAAACCATCATCCAATCCAACCCAACCCATTCACGAATAAAAGTCTCTAAAACTACCCAAGAAAAATAAATTAAAACCCAAACGTGGAAACCAACTCACCAAGGGGCCATCAGAAAAACAAAACAGCCTCGCATTCTTCACAAGTTAACCATTCTATCCGGGGTCTTTTTCCCTCTCAAAACGAGATCTCTGTGTACTTGGAAACATTAAGCAGTTCCTGAAAGTAAGCCAACATTCATTAGCGAAACAAGATTTTGTTCCAAATATATAGTTGGCATTTGGCAAGATATCAGGTTGGATCATGGATAAGAAATGAGTTTGGGCTGAAGCTTGGGCTGGCCCTAACAGTTGCCCAATTATTATGAAAGTTGTTTACAAAACACTGTTACGTTATTACAATAACAATATAAATCTTTAAACTAAACACTGTGGCTTTAATATTTGGGCGAGTTTCAACCCATTTGATGTGTTCCAGTTTGAGCTAAATTAAACTAAATTTGACCCGTTTGAAAATGGGGCAAGATTACCACATCTAAGTTTCATCTGATGCCTAAAACCTTTAAGATAATTAAACTGGAAAGCCTAATGCAAGAAGTTATAAATAAGGAATTAAATGACTTTACCTCAGAATACCGTACATGATCATGATGCACATTAGATGTCTTGACAATGGTCTCCCATTTCGGTCCACTTTTGGAACTTTTCTCAATAGGAGCCTGCTGCAGTTTCTTCGGAAATGGACTCCTTAGAGTCATCTTACGCCAAAGCCATGATTCCGAGGGTGATTTAGGCAAAGGAGGGACTTGTGGAGCATCCAAACCATCAACGTCACCAATTGGCTCAATCTTAGCATCATCTGGTCGTGTGTTAGTTGATTTTTCAATCCAATCTATGTACAAAGTTTTTTCGGCCACTACAGGAGGACTGTCGTGCATCAAACGAGGAGAAAAATGACTTTTTACGTTAAGGGAAGGACAAGTTTTGGGCTTAGCGACCTGATTTTGAACATCCTTTGGAACTCCGAGAAACCGAGCCCCGTCATGGAAGGGAGATCGAGGAGATTCATTACGGTACGGAGATATTCGACCGCTGCGAGACAAACCACGATGGGGAGATGATGGCAGTGAGTCACCTGAGCGAGCCAATGGATTGGATTTACGCTGAGTTTCATGCACCTCTTTAGATCGAGACTCTGCTCTTTTCCTAATAACAGCATCCATTGCTTGCTGCAAAAAAAAAAGAATATTTGAGAAATTGGCAAGTTTACTACTTTATGCAATCAGCATGCTTTGTTTTGCGTTTTGGAAACGATTATCTGATCATTCTGGCTTAATGCCACCATAATCAGTTTTCAATGTTTGGCGAAACAGATAATGAGTCTACTAATTCATTATTAAGGGTCTAGATAGTCCGTTTTTACTAGCTGCAACAAAACTAATAACTTACCGTATACCTATTTATCCAATCTTGTAGCCTAATCTGAGGTACTTTTACTTCCATCTGACAAAGCACTTTTTTATCAAACCCTCAAAAATGTTTAGTCATTTAGTCCTAGCTAACTAGAACTTATCAAACACTCAAACATCCAGTTATCTGACTATTACTACATTATCACGTGGATCCCATTTGATAAGCTGATTACAAGATTCTGATTAATTATATCATAACTTCTAAACCACATCCAAACACTCCCTCAATTACATTCAAACAGCAAAATCTTACTAGCAAATTTTTATGATTAATTTCCATAAACATCGTACCTTCTCAAGACTGGGAGTCAACGGTCCGCTATAAGAAGTTCTTCTAGAGAGTCGTGGAACAGGACCAGGTGACTCAGCAAACACAGACCGACTCTGATGACTCTTTGTTTTGGATCCTGCCACCGGATTTGCAAGGCAGGAAGACCGTTTTGTGCAGATTTTAGGAAGGAAAAACCCGAAACCAAAACTCTTTTTCATCGATTTCTTCTTTGTCTCCTCAACAACATCACTTTCTTTATTCCTCTCTTGACTATAAGGCGAATTGTTAACTGGATATTTTTCGAGCAATAACGGCCTTAACTCCCCACTATATACCTTCTTAACATATTTAGGAGGCTCAGGAACTGGAGCCTCTTGTTTCTTAGCAACATATTGTGGTGTTTCAACAACCATAGACTTCGCTGCAGGCAGAAACCGATTCATTAGATAATCACGAGTCTGTAAATCCGTTGCAAACGATCCTGAAGACTCCAATTCACTATTGTCTTCACTATAATTGTATGAAAATGACATAGATAGTGTACTAATTGCATCAGCATGGATATCTTCTGATGACTGCTCATCAATTGGATATCTTTGAGACTTTGGTGTATTTTTCGCGGTTTGTGAAACAGGCTTTTTGCGATCTTTTGCTTTACCAGGAATTTGTTCCCAATTGAAAGGAATAGCTGCAGGTTTCGTGACTTCTTGTTCGGGTTCCCATTGTGATCTTGGAACAGGTAGTGATTGTTGTCGGGTTGGTTTCAATTTTCTACTTGCATTGTAAGTTACTCCATCTAAATTCGACGAGGTTGTTGATAATCGTCTAACGGAAAGTAAAGGGGCATTTAAATCTAGCTGCTTTTCTTCCATTTTTCGCGCAAGTTACATAAACTGAAAATTCAACACAAAAAAATATACAATCAAGAATTAATTTATAATATTTGCATAAATGTAAGTAGAAAACAGAGGAAACATGAGAATATCATACTTGGCTTAAGAATAAAGAAACAAGGTAACCTCAAATAATAATTAAGGCACGTAACTTTATAGGTACACATTATGATTCATAAACATTCTAGATATGAAAATTTAATACAGTACTAATTATGCTTTCTCAACTGAGTACCTAAAAATGAAAATTAATGTACCATTTTTTATGGGCACCTATCCTCATATTTTAAGTTTTCCAAAAATAAATTTTAAGCATTACAATTTTGAAAGTTATGTTTATAGCTATTTAATCCACCGGTGCATCTATATAACACATATAATTAGTGTTATTTTTAAAACATCTCGTCATTCAAAAATACAATTAACGACTACCGTTTTCGTATTGCTCTACCATTTTTATGTGCAAATAGTGTGTTATAAAGTTATTCCCTAACATCCTGGCGATGCGTAAAGTTATTATCACAAAAACATACGATTGAATAAGATTGTTTGCCAAAAAATTGCAAAGGCAAGGCACCCTGCTAGTACATTATATAATCTATAAATATGCAAGATTTGATAACTAATTGGGTTTTTTAAGTAATTTAAATAAAAATCCTAATTTACCAAATTTGACATGGAATTGCAATATTGCATATACTTTATTTTTCTGCATTTCATATATAATTATTTAATTACTAAAATCATCAACAACAAAAATTATGCAATGTGTTCCTAAAGTCTTATCAACAAGAAATCCAGAAGGACTAAAACACATCAACAATTTAGAATATTTAACTTTAAAGTAGCAAAATTGAGTAAATATATTTTGTGTACATTGGATAAAAAGAAAATCTATTTTGAAGAACATGAGAAGCTGCAAAAAAAACAAAATTTCAAGACAAAAATGAGATGCAGAAATTTTCTAGTATTGGAATATTAGTACAAGCTACAAAGAGATAGATTATGCCTACATAGTACATACATATGAGCAATTTAGAACCAATATTTTGTTGTTGGAGATGAACAACAAACAAAAAGAATATGAAAGATACTGAAAATTAAAAAGTAGATATTTTGGTTACCTGTAATGGAGAAAATGGGAGAAATTAGTGGCCTTGAATGATGGCTAGAATTGAGGGAGGAGAGAAGAGTGGAGTGAAGAAAATATGGAGTGGTGTCTCTACTAGTCTTTTGAGTAGTTGAGTGGGGGGGTATGGTATGTACTTCATGAGTAGGCTTTTGCTTTAGTTAAATGACCAAGTATCATGGGTGGGGCATATGAGACCAAAAAGAGAGGATAGGGAATGAAGGTTGGTTTTTAGTTTTCACATTTTTCAGTTCAACTTAAAGTAACAATGTTTGACATAAAAAAGTTTTCGAACAATAACGAATTTTGTTAATGGGCAGGAAAAAATAGTAATATTATTACTAACAATAGTAGTAACAGTAATAGAGTAAAGACTACATGGTTAAAAAGAAAACCAAAAGATTTCTATACTTATATGTAACTAACTTGATGTATTTGTAAACATATTTGTTGGTTGTGACCACAATAGGATACCTGTGCATTTTGTGTGCTTTTATAGGGCAAAATGTCAAAAGTATTAGTAATATGTTTTAGGTGTATATTGTAGAACTATTTTTCATAATTGATCTCTTTTTTTATTTTGATGAGTTATTACAAAAATATTTGCTTGTTTTTTTATTAGCATTCCATAAAAGTGGAACTGACGACTAATCAATCAAGGAGTATCTCTAATTATTTATGTGTTTTTTATTAGCATTCCACAAAAGTGGAACTAACTAATCAATTACGGAGTATTTATTTATCCCATTATACATAATCATAAGTTGTGTATTCTTACGGCACACAAATTGTGACTTAACATATTCTTCGTTAACCCAATTTTCAATCTAGGGTACGTGTCACTTCTGATATCAATTTGTATAATTAATATATATCCTATTACTTGACAAATACACAGTCGTTTTGATACGACCCAAAAGTTGGGCTCCCAACTGGGCTTTAATATGTCTGGGCTGCCTATAATATGTTTTAACACCCTTATATCCCGAGTTAGCAGAAC
>BQNB010188704.1:0-11929 GCA_026074375.1 Tanacetum coccineum | reverse complement strand
ATTGTTGCTTGACAAATCGATCGCCTTTAGCAATCCCAAAGTGCTACTTAACTCATTTACCTTTCCTTGCCATTCAATCAACAGATGGTCAATATAGATATTCTCAACAATGTCAACAGAACCAGCTGTAAAATGATGTTTAATCTGTTCCAAGAAGAATCCTTTTTGAACCATGGAAGTAAGATTATTCACACACGGTGGGATTGTTCCATGGAGATTGTTAAATGACAAGTCTAAGATTTGAAGACTTTCCAATTGACATATCTGCGAAGGGATGGTTCCGAAAAGGTTGTTTGATTTTAGGCTAAGGGCATACAACCTTGACATGTTTTTTCCAATCCAAACAGGAATATTACCATATAAAATGTTGGCACCCAAGTCCAGAAGGCTTAACTTCGTGCAATTCTTCAAATTCAATGGCAATTCTCCAGAGAAGCTATTGTTGTATAAACACAACGTCTCGAGTTGACCCAAATTTCCTATTGATGGAGGAATCCTTCCTGACAGAATGTTGTGTCCTAGATTAAGAACTGTTAGATATGTCACATTCCGGAAACAGTCCGGAAGTTGCCCAGTTATTGTGTTACGTGAGAGATCAAGAAATACCAAATTTTCATACAGTTGGCACAAGAAAGAGAGTCCTCCATGGAATTTGTTTCTGGACAGATCTATAAAACGTATACGTGCTGGAAAAGCAGGTATTAAACCATAAAAGCAGTTAAAACTCAAATCTGTAAAATAAAGGTTGTGATTTGATAATGATTTGGGTAATTTCCCACTGATGTCGTTGAAAGAGAGATCCAAATAGCCTAACTTAGAAGACTTCCACCGGTTCCAGTACTCTGTAGAAACTGTGTCTGAAATGCTATTGTTGGAAAGATCAAGATAAATGAGATTTTTCAGTGTTTGTATCCATTTGGGGAAACGAGGCCCTAGCTTGTTAGAACTGAGATCTATAAATTGTATACTCTGAGAAAGGTTTAACATGTTTTCAGCCGTTAGAGAATTGTAAGATAGGTATAGTCTTTGAAGGTTGGGTAGTTGCCAAAGTTTGTCACTTATAGTTCCATTCAACTGATTCAAAGATAAGTTCAACGTATTCAGGAATGAAAAGTTTTGGATCTCATCAGACAGTGACCCTGTGAATTGGTTACTTGAAGCATCCAAAATTTCTAACGTAGTAGCTGATGTGGATAAGGTGTTCAGAAAGTCTGAAAGATTCCCATCAAACTTGTTGCCAGAGATAAAAAGATATTCAAGCTTTTTGCCAAATAATGGGCACAACCAACTATACATGGGTGAGTTGAGATTGTTTTTTTGGACAGAAAGGTTCGTAATAGATGAAGAAGAGTTGACAGATGAAGAATATGGATGCATGACGTGTGAGAGGTCACATCCAACTAAGCTTAAATAATATAGGTTTTGGAGACCTATAATTACATTTACCCAGTTGTTTGCTTTGGCCAGAGAAGTTCCATCCATTTTAAGTTCTTCTAAAGAAGATAGAGAAGACAACCAATCTAAGTTTTCAACTCTACAACTTCCGAGGGAATCAAGATAAAGGTATTCCAAATTGGTGAGGTTTCCAAATTCTCTAGGAATGGTTCCATAGAAAGAGTTGTCTGAAAGTTCAAGAGATGTTAATTTGGTCAAGGAACCAATGGACATTGGAATGGTTCCACTAAACTTATTCGAACCAAGATAAAGATCTGTCAGTTTGGTCAAGGAACCAATGGACTTAGGAATGACTCCACTAAACTTATTCTCAGAAAGGTCAAGAAAAGTTAAACTGGTCAAAGAACCAATGGATATGGGAATGGTTCCATTAAAATTATTCCCATCAAGGTCAAGATGAGTTAATTGGGTCATGTTACCAATGGACTCAGGGATTGTGCCAGTAAACTCATTATTAGAAAGGCTAAGAAAAGTTAAATGAGTCATGGAGCATATGAACATGGGAATGGTTCCATGAAAAGAATTGTAAAAAAGGTCAAGATAACTCAAGTAGGTTAAGTTAAGCAAAGAAAGGCTAATCTCACCTCCAAGACCATACAAATCAAGCTCAGTGACATGACCTGTTTGGTTGTTGCACCAGACTCCACTCCACTGACAACAATCATCTTCTTCTTCAGGTCTCCATGTAGAGAGATTGTCATCTGGGTCTTGAAGGGGAGCATTGAAATCAAGAAGAGCTTGTCTCTCATTTTCAATGCACTTATGAACAGCTTGTCCGGCCGCAGCGACCAGTTGGTGGCCATGGGAAGTGGCAGTTGTAGTATTAAACCACAGCAAGACAAGTGACAAAATAAACAAAATATGAGTATGCATAAAGTAAAAGTAAATATTTTCTCTCATTAGGTATGTTGTATAAAATTATATTGATGTTTTTTGATTTGATAATGAACACTATGCCTCTTTGCAGCTTTATATAGACTTTAAAAACAAATAAATTGAACTAGCATACATATATAAATTTGTGTGGAACAGACAACGCTTGGAAAAAAAATCATACAATAATTTTTAGCCCCACATTAAACGACCAAAGACTCTCAAGTCTTTCCAATCTCTAGTTATTGCATATCTTTTGGTACTGAAATTGTTGTGTAATATAAATGTAAAACCAAAGGAATGGTCCCAAATAAAGTAACCCATTTATAAGAAAACGTGATATAAACGACATCTATAAGATGCATATATATGACATATATCTATATCTATGTTATATTATAAAGCATTTAGGACATTTTATTTTTAGAAAGTCTTAAAAATTCAAACTTTTAAATTTATTTATTATGGAAATATAAGATATGCAATCTTAACCATCCATCTTATTTTAGGGAACTACATCTTAGGGATTTTAGGGTGATATGTGTCATTTCTTAATTAAAAAAACACATTTATTTTTAAATTAAAATATCTTTTTATCTATTTATTTTTTTATAATTTAATTTCACCATATTTTCTAAAATTTTGTGCTCTTTAATTCTAACATATATTTTTATGAATTTTTAGTTTTTTTAATTTTTAGTGTCGTCGAAACCGCTGTTTTAAGTGGGTACCATGCTAGTAATTTGGAAATAACAAATTTTGAGATGAGTTATAAACTTTAACAAACTCCACTAGCTATAAAAATTTATTGATTACTTTTTTTCAAGTGCTCAAATGTAAAATTTTTTTTTCTAAAGAAAAAAAAAACCGATCGGACCGGGTAGGGTTGAGCCGGCATATTAAATGCACCCCGGTCAACCCGGTGCATTTAATGCACACTAAATGCAAAAGGCCATTTAATGCATGCGAGAGGTATCCGAAGAACAAAAAAGGAAATTTTAATTTATAAATTTTTGGAAAAAAAAAGGGAAAAAAAAACTGGCGACCTGCGCTGCCGTTGCGGGACGATTAGCGGAGCGGAGGTTTTGAGGACACTTAAAGTTTAGCGAGGTTTGAGGAAGCTTAAAGTTTATTCATAAAAAAACAGACTCGATGACTAATAAAGTGCGAGAGGGTAGTCCGAAAAAAAAAAGGAAAATTTTATTTAAAATTATTTTGAGATAAAAAAAATAATGGGACGATTAGCGAGCGACGATGGATTGAGGAAACTTAAAGTTTTATTCATAAAAAAACAGACCGATGACTCAAACAGCGCGAGAGGGTATTCCGAGGGAAGAAAAGGAAAGTTTAATTTTAAAAACTTTTTGAGGAAAAAAAAGGAAAAAAAACTGGTAAAAAAAAAACTAACTGTAAAAAATATTCATAAAAAAACAGACCGATGGCTCCGACAGTACGAGAGGGTATTTCGAGAAAAAAAAGGAAAATTTTATTTTAAAATTGGGACGATTAGCGGAGCGCGAGGTTTGAGGAAACTTAAAGGTTTATTCATAAAAAAACAGACCGATGGCTCCGACAGTGCGAGAGGGTATTCCGAGGAAAAAAAAGTAAAGTTTTATTTTAAAAAGTTTTTGAGAAAAAAAAAGGTAAAAAAAAGGTCAAAAAGAAAAAAGTCAATGTAAAGAAAGAAAAAAAAAAAAAAACCCTCATTAAATGTCGGGCGGGTCGCATGACTCAAACAGCGCGAGAGGGTATTCCGAGAAAAAAAAAGTAAAGTTTTATTTGAAAAAGTTTTTGAGAAAAAAAAGGTAAAAAAAAGGTCAAAAAGAAAAAAGTCAATGTAAAGAAAGAAAAAAAAAAAAAAAACTCATTAAATGTCGGGCGGGTCGCATTAACCTTGGATCATCATCTTAACTTTAAACTGAAGACGTAAAGAGGCCATCCAGTTGATCCATTCAGTGAAGGAGTTAACATCCAGTTGATCGTGCTTAATCCGTGTCCTGGTAGATGGTTCTGGTCTTTAGAGGGATCGGGGGAGTTTTCTGTCGCTTCTATTCGAAGATTTATTGATGATCAACGTCTCTTGACGATGGATTCTAAAACTCTTTGGATTAAAAGTGTCCCGATTAAGGTGAATATTCTAGCTTGGAAAATCAAATTGGAAGCGCTTCCTACGAGATTCAATATTTCGCGTAGAGGTATTGAGATCGATTCTATCCTTTGTCCCATTTGTGATAGGGGGGTTGAATCTACGAGACATATATTTTTTAGTTGTTGTTTAGTTAGACAAATTGCGCGCAAAATTTGTTCTTGGTGGGATATCGAATATTCGGATGTTAACTCCAATCTCTAGTTATTGCATGTTCCCATCAATATATCTTTTGGTTAATGATAAGATATATTTGGGGAATTTTGGGATTCTTTTTATTGCATGTTCCCATCAATATGTCGTTTATATCTTTTAGTTATTGTCGTCTAGTTATTGCATGTTCCAATCTCTAGTTTATATCACGTTTATATCAATAGTTATTTGGGGAATTTTGGGATTCTTTTTATTGGATTATGGAACAAATGAGACGCTAACTAATTGTTGATTAACCTTCCTTACTGATAAGTAATCACCATCATTATTTGTGTTTGAATAATCCCTTGTCCTTTTCAGACGTTTAATTTGATAGTATCTGAATAACTGAATATCAAGATAGTTACATGCGGTGACCCAGGTCGGGTTAGTATTCTTGGGTTATCATAATATGGGTAGTATGTTTGTTGATTTGCGGCACACTTCAAAATATGCAGTATATAGCTGTATTTTACGTAAAACATGCTTTAACCGCTTGTATAATAAATTGTTTTAAGAGTAAACTGCAAAAATCATCCCCGTGACTTGTAGTTTGTGGCACTAATCATCCCTAGCCGATACTATTGACACTAATCATCCCTGAGTGGCAAATGTTCGGCAAAAAACATGTTTTAGACTTGTATCGTAATTTAATGTGTAATCAGTATATTTTTAAATTTTATTATAATTATTACTAATAATAGCAATCATTAGGAACTATCACCGTTGTAAAATCAGAAAATCGTTGAACAATATTGGGTAAATAATAGAAAGAAAGATAATTTAAATTAAAGGTAAGATAATTGATGTAAAAAATAAGAAGTGTTGTTAAATATTGAATGAATTATAGTGAAAAATATAGTATTTAAGATTAAAATAGATAATTATAAATGATATGAAGATAGTTAAAAAATTTTAAATATATAAGAAAATTAAAATGTAATTAAAAAATGAGAGATAAAGATATAAAAAGATATAGAGGTAAAAAAGAAAGAAAAGGATGATAAAGATAAAAAAAAAAAAAAAAAATCGAAAAGGAGGGAGAGGAATAAATAGAAAGGGAAAAAGGAGAAGAGAGGTAAAAAAGGAGAAGAAAAAAAAGAGTAAGAAGAAGAAAAGTGGAAGATATTCGTTTAGTAGTTTGGTGATATATATATTTGTGATAAATATTTTTGATGTTGTTTTTTTGGATAGAAGAGAATTAGAGAAATGATATGTATAGAAAGAAAACAAAAGAGCTGTGGAGATAGGACGCTAAATGTTTTTCTATCGATCCTCACTGGCTTTTGCTTTTTTGGTGTATAGCATTGTGTGATTTAGTAAAGAGATCAAAGGCTAAGGTTTTGTTTGTCCTGTTTAATGAAAATAGAAGAGAGAGAGAAAGCAACTGCAACAAAAAATCTTACTAAGCTGAATGAAAGATAATTTGAGTGTTATTTGAGAGTAATGAATTGAAATGGAGACGAACCGTATATCTTAAATTTTTACTCTTTAAATAGAAATGATGAATATATAGATGATGTTTTGATTTAAGTGATAATTTAACTTTTAAAGTTAGATGAGGGAAAGATAAAAAAAGATAAGGAAAAGATCAGAAGAGAAAAAAGATGAAACATGAAAAAAAGTGAACGAGATAAGGAAAGATTCAGGAAGAAATGGACTTTTGGCTCGAAGAGATAAAAGATTAGTAAAGTTATTTAGTGAAGATAAAAAAGTAGTGTAACCGAAGTAAACTTTGAGGATATTATGTGTAAAAAAAAAAAAGTGGAATAGTAATGAAGAAAGTAAAAAATAAAAGAAAAATAAAAAGTACAATTTGAAAAAGTATAAAAGTACAGAGTTAAAACAATGTTAAAGTAAGTAAAAGTAGTAGTAAAGAAAGAAAAGTATAGTGAAAAGAGAGAAAAGTAAAGTAAGATAAAAAGTCAGGCGGATAAAGTGAGTAAAGTTGGAAAGTGGAGTAAAACACAAAGGCAGAAAAAATGAAAAGTTTTGTTGAGAGGATGAGAAGTTAAAAGAAAAAGTAGTACAAATTAGTGAGAAGAAGTAGAAAAGATGTAGAGAAAAGATAAAAAAGTAGTAGTAGAGAGTAAAGTAGTAGAAATAAGGATTAAGTAAAGGGTAAAAGTAGAGAGTAAAAGTAAGAAGAGAATATAGGAGGGAGTATAGATAAGAAAAGAGAGATAAAAGAAGAGATAGTAAAGTAATACAATAGTGGGAAATCTAAAGATGTCCAGAGAAAAGTTTGTGTTATTTTTTTTATGTCAAATGTTGGGTGTGTAACTGGTGATTTTTTGTTATGAATGCTTATAAATAAAAAAGACTTGAATAAGAGAGAGTTTTGAAAAAAATTGAAAGAATTAAATTGAATATTTAAGGGAGAATTATAGAAAAAGTTGTAAAATTATGTGAATAAAGTAAGTGTATATTTAAGTGAAGTTGAATGATTAATGAAGATGAAAAAAGAAAAGTTGTTTATTTTTACTATGATTTTACTTTTATTTTAATTGAGAAGAAAATAGATAAATAATATAGAAACAAGGAATCACCAGTCATATTTTAAAGTATTCATATAATTTCATTGAAAAGAAGAAATAAACGATATAAATAGATAATATGGATATGATGTAAATTATATAATGTATATATGTAAAACAGCGAAAGAGATTGATGACCTAAAAGATAAAGAAAGTTGAAATGAAAAAAGAAAAAAGAAAAGATTCGGAAATTCTAAAAAGTAATGGAGAGGAATATCAGTCTGCAGTTCTTTGTTAAAAGTTTCATTAGCTTTTTTATTTTTCAATTGAGGTGCAGGATAAGACATGAGAAATGAAAAAGGGGGTAGAAAAATTGTACAGAAAAAAAAAATTTTGAGTAACAACATCAAAAAAAATTGAATAAAAGTAAATAGAATTGTGTAGAAGAAAAAGAAATGTGGAATGAAAGGTAAAAAGAAAGAACAAAAAAATGTGGAGAAAGAAGAAAAAAAAACAAAAAAAAAAAAGTGTAATTAAAAAAAGTAATATTAAAAATGCTGATAAAAGAAGAAAAAATAAGAGTAGAAAGAAAGAGAGAAGGAAAAAAAAGAATAAAAAGGAGAAAAAAAGATGAGAAAAAAGAGGAAAAAAAAAAAAAAAAGTAATTTGGATGATAGGATAAGCAGAAGTGTAAAAAGTTGCATATGAGTATTAAACGAAAAGGCATCTTCTAAGGAACGGTTATAACATAATTTTGTTAAACTTTTAAAAAAAACCAGACGAGAAAACGAAAGCTATGAAAAAGACAAAGAAAAATAAATGAAGTTTGGATATGAGAGCATTTTTTGCGATTGTGAAAGAGAAGCTGAGTGAGTTGAGAGGAAAAGAAGGAAGACGTCTATCGATAAAAAATATGGGATAAAATATGCTAAAGCATAAAGTTAAATGCCTATTAGTGATTTTTTAAGTTGATGTTAAGGATAGAAATTTTTGAAGGTTGTGGGTATGTAGGGGTGGATGTGTGTTGGCGTGTGACTAATGGCGGTAGAGTGAATTAAGGACATCATATCTCTCAAAAATTTGTGAAAAAAGTCAAGGTGAGATTGTGAAAAGGCTCATAAGATGCTGTAAAATGTTGGTGTAACTATTGTACTCGCTATTATGCTGTTTTATGATCATTGGAGAATAATAGAATATTAAAGAAAAAAAAAAATACGCGGATCCAAGTTCATTATCTTTTATTTTTCAATTGATCAATGATGTACAAATTATCATAACACATCACTGTGTGAAAAAAAATTATGAGATAACGTGATATAAACGACATCTATAAGACGCATATAAACTTTAACAAACTCCACTGGCTATCAAAATTTATTGATTACTTTTTTTCATGAAGGCTTTATAGAGTAGCTTCTAAAATATAATGCAAAACTAAATAATGCTTTGTTAAGTAAATTGTTTTTCAAGTGCTCAAATGTAAGTATGTATTGTAAATGTAACTATTACCGCTACTGTTATGATAAGGTATTTTGCAGTCACCCATGTGTAGATACGTAATAGTGTAAACCGATAAAATAGATTAATGACCGTGAATATTTTCTATTCAAAGCACTTGAAAAAATAAAATAAAATAAAGTAGAAGAGTAAAGATCTATCTTCTTACTACATGCTATGATAGAATAAGAGATAATGCAACGTTTTCTTAATTACTTCTTAGACAATTAAATTATACTAATAAATATATTTAAAATTCAATCTATTCATATATTAAGCATCAAATATTTAATCCAAGACATTAACATTTATAAATGTGTAAAATTTAGTTACACAAATAAGCGTGAACAAATTTTGAAAAACAAAAGAGTTTACACACTTATATGTGTTTCAAAAAAAAGTTCACACTTTATGTGTGTTTATGTGTGGAGAAGTTTAGAATATTAATTGATATTAAATAATACATAATTAAAAAGTTAATATAAAAACCCGTGCATAATTATTAGTTGGACTAATATCTCAATTATAAAACATTAAACACAAGCAAATTCTTATATCTTCGTATATTAAGCTAAAGTTTAAAATAAATTTGATTCATATGTAAACCGCTTACGTGCACGAGACTTGTAACTACTATCCCCTATCAAGATTTATATAAACTGAAAATAGATGAATTGTTGAACTAGACAACTTATATTTGAGTGGAGCATTGACTTGAATAAAGATTCCGAAGTCTTTGTAATTTTTCCTTGATGGATATCTTTCTCCACTTTGTGATACTTTTTGGTCAAAAAGAAATGAATGTGCCCAAATAAAAGAATCCATTTATAGAAAAGTAATAAGAGATATAACGTGATGTAAACGCCAATTTAGAAATACACAGTTGTTAGAAATGATATTTGGATCGAAAAAAAACCAAACAAATTTCGTTTTAAATATAATACTGATAATTTAGAATTATTACACTGAGGTGGCGAATCTATAAGAAATGAACCACACAAAAAAACACAACGATGCTGCGACCACAACCCGCATTGACACCCAAAATGCTGTAGTCCAATGACTAGTATCTTCATAGTACACAAGTATCGTGTTTGAGAACAAAGATCCAATGTTGAATGCACCATAAAAGTATGCAAAAGAACGCCCCTTTAGACCCTTTGCCATTGTATTTTGGGTCTTACTCGTCAAACTGGTCTGCACCAAGAGTGGCTAAAGTCGGCCGGTGTCCGCCTTTCTTATTGTTTAGAGTTTTGGTTACAGAAATATGAATTTCTTATTGGAAACTTAGATTTCTTTTTTTTGAACGGCAACTTTTATTAGAAATCTAGCAAGGAGCTAGAACAATTACAAAGCAATCAAATAAGGATGTTGAAGCCAACAATCCCAAGAAAACTTTAGATTACATCTAGAATTACTCCAAATGAAAGAACGAGAAACAACATCATCGAACAAAGTCTCTTTGCGCGGTTTCTTGGAACCAAATACAACCTGCTCATTAGAATCCAATGTCACTCCAAGTGGTATTTCACAAGTTAATACCCGCGGTGATACCTCTCAATCAATAACTACTCAAAGTAGCAGCAGCTCCTCAGAATCCTCAGAAGAAGATACAGAAAGTGAAGGATTGCAATTGAGAAGAAGTGAATGTGGTAACGTCCCAAAGCGCCACTTTGAGGTAGAAGGAAAAAGTTGTGATTTTGCCATGTTTGCTGGTGATCCAACAAATGCACATCAAATAAACTAGGATGAAACATAGGATTCGGTGGATGATTCGGCATCCTTTATTAATTGCGTATATAACGGTAGCCCTTCCTAAATAGTTGAGTCTGCAATAGGCAAAGAGGTTTGGAAGAAAGCTATGCAAGAAGAAATCAACTCTATTGAGAAAAATGGAACATGGAAGCTAGTTAACCTACCAGAAGGAAAAAAAGCAATTGGTCTTAAGTGGATTTTTAAGACTAAACTTCACTTGGATGGTACGATACAAAGGCACAAGGCTAGATTGGTGGCACGTGGTTATGTTCAAGAGCAAGGTATTGACTTTGAGGAAACATTCTCACCCGTGGCTAGATTTGAACCCGTAAGGATTATCCTCGCATTGGCTGCAATGATGCGGTGGATGGTATTTCAGTTTGATGTGAAGTCCGCGTTCTTAAATGGAGAGTTAAAGGAAGAGGTTTATGTGCAGCAACCAGAATCTTTTTAAGTTCCAGGAGATGAACACAAAGCATACAAGCTTGAGAAGGCACTATATGGCCTGAAGCAGGCCCCTCGAGCATGGTATAGCAAGATAGATGAATTCTTTCATTTGAATGGGTTTGAAAGAAGCTCAAATGAGCCAACGTTATATGTGAAACGAGAGGGAGCTGAAGATATTGTGTTTGTTAGCTTGTATGTGGATGATATGATCCACACAAGCTCATCTATACAACTCATCTTAAGATTCAAAGAAGCTATGATGAATTAGTTTGAAATGACAGACTTGGGGGAATCAAATTTCTTTCTTGGTCTTGAAGTCAAACAGACGAAAAAGGGCATTTTTGTATCTCAAGAGAAGTACGCTCGAGATATTCTGAAGCAATTTAATACGAAAGGGTGATTGATGATGGTACAGGGATGGCAGATGCAAGGAAGTTCAGAAGTAATATATCTCACTCACACGCGACCAGACTTGGCATATGCAGTTGGTCTTGTATCAAGGTTTATGCATTGTCCAAGTAAACAACACTATGGAGCAACAAAGAGAATTCTTAGGTATATTGCTGGTACAACAACGTACGGGATTTGGTATGTAAGAAAAGAAAAGTTTGAACTGGTAGGCTATTGCGATAGTGATTGGGCCGGGGCAAAAGATGACATGAAGAGTACAAGCGGAAACTGTTTTATGTTTGGTTCAGGAGTAGTCACTTGGGCGTCGAAGAAAAAAGCTATTGTCGCCTTATCTTCAACAGAAGCAGAGTGTATCTCTGCAGCAACAGCAGCCTGCCAAGCTGTGTGGTTAAGGAGAGTGTTGGAAGACTTGAATCAGACACAGGATGACAAGAACGTGCAACTGTTATCTTTAGCGACAACAGGTCAGCGGTTGCGGAAAACTGAATTATATTCTAATAAAATGATAATTATACTAAGAAGACAAAAGTCGTTACGATTCTAATATCATATTGTGTACAAAAACAAGGAATAGAAAAATGAAGAGTAACCACTAGCAATGGCATACGCGACAGCTAAATCAACATGGAAATGATTATCTCGATTTCATAAGGGGATTAATATGAATCAGTTTATT